>APFE030463112.1:0-22437 GCA_000404065.3 Pinus taeda | reverse complement strand
CATTATTAACTTGCTGTTTATGGGAGTCTGTTTCAATCTTCTGAACAGAAACAGGTTCAGAAAGATGACTCCATTGCTGTAGTTCTTCTTGCTGCAGCTTTGTCTCAAGCTGCAAAAACTCAATATTATCATGTGCATTTTGCAAACAGGTTTGAATATTAGAGAGAGAATCCTTACTAACTTTTACCATCCCATCAATACTGGAATGTATTAGGGTATTCAGTAACTCTAATACATCATCCATTTGATCCATTTCAAAACAATGCTTCAATGAACTTGTGGTAACTTGGAAGAAGAGCATCAATATTATACTACTCAGAGAAGCCTTTTCAAAATATCAAATCTGAAAGTTTGTCCACAGTACCGTTGCAGATAGAAACAAGAACTTTATCATCCCCTTGGAATAAAATGGCAAATGTTGTAAAAGTGTTGACCAATAGTGGAAACTTAATAATTTCTGTCACAAATAACTAATAATTCCGCTGCTGCAATTTTAATGTCTACTCCCTGTTTCATGAAAGGAGCAGCATATATATATATATAATTCTTCTTACCAACAACATACAAGATGGCAACACACATCAATCTGGACTACTAGACAGTACATACTTTGGCAATTTAGCTCTCAAGGAAGCCTACTATAGCTTTTAATTCTTAATGGTTGATACTATATGAATGATATCAATGCCAAGATTCAGATTTCATGAATTGATCCTCTGATGGAATGAAAATTTAGTCTACTTTTTCTGGAAGAGATAATCTTTGCTAACAAACCCAGCCAAAATAATACTTTTAGAATCTGAAATTCCCTTATCTCATTTTGTCCCTCAATGGTGACCGCTCCGTCTCAGTGGCCAACTTCTTGTCCTCGTCGAAGGTATAGGTTTCAATGTTTTCCGTCCTGTAAGTGCTTTGCCTGTGGATTACACCTGTGGTCATCGTTAATAGTATGCACTGTTGGAGAATATAAAAGAATGGTTGCAGGTAACCGCAACATTTTAACTCTTGTATTTGGATGAAGGTACTATCCTCTTGTTTATTCTCCGAAGCATAAGCAGAAAAAGGCACTCAATAGAGATGAACACCTATTTATGAACATCGTGGCCTAACGTGCATCCTTTTCAAAGAGAGTAGATGTTCTATGATAGACTGGTAGATTAGCTTCTATGAGATTACCTTAAATCCAACAGTGTTGGTGGACGTGACTCTCTGCACTAAACTCTTTCTCTCGACATTTGTTGCCAAAGAAATGCTTTGTAACTCATCATCGCCTTCTCGGCTAGAGATTTGATGCCATATTTTCTCTGCAGAGTGTAGTCGATGAGCTCACTATTTTCGGTCAATAGTTTTTCTCTGCACTCAGTCTCTTTGCGCCTGCTCTCGACTCTCCATTTTTGGCTTATGCAAAAGGAGAGGGAAACACTTGCAAGAATCCCTGACTATTCCTGGCTTTCGATTTCACCGGTGTCTAGAAACCTCTCACGCTCCAAAGAGTATGACCCACAATTGTTGGAAGAGGACTCACGGCCATTTTTCTCACGTTCCTATCATTGCTTGTTCATCAAAATTTCATGGACAAGGACAAATAATGTTATTTATTTTCATAATAAGGACAAGGATAATGAGTTTATTTTCATATTTGAAAAATGATTACAATAATTTTTTTAATATTGTTGCACTTCCATTAAATTGGAAGTTCAAAAATATTTGTAATATTGTAAATGTTTTGAAATTTTGACTTAATCTCATTATGTGATGGATAATTTAAGAGAACATATTAGTCATCCTCAAGTTTCTTACTGTCACAAAGGAAACTCTTTAATCCTAGAGGGTTTTTGGAAGCTCACCAATTCTTAGTTTAACTATGGAGTTCATAAGAATTTGTCATTATTTTAGCAATGTTTATTTTCCTTTTTACAATATTCAATACATAGAGATATTTTCATTTTTGAGATTTGGTTTGATCACCACTTTATAATACTTTAATTTCATTTTTCTTGCAACACCTTATCTTTACATAATTTTTTCCTAGAATTTAACATAACAATAATTTTAATAATACCATTATTCTCCAAAATGAGGCCTTCTTGTATTCCCAATTGTTTGGTTAAGATTGATAATCCTCATGCCATCCCAACCTGAATAGAAAGTGATTTTCCCTAGAATTTGAAAACCAAATTCTCAATGAGAAGAAATATTTGATTACATAAAATAGATAAAATATCACTTGTTTTATTAATTTTTTAAATAAAAAATAAAATAGGACTCTTTACAAATGCTTAAATAAATATTGAAAAAAAAACTATATATTCAATCTTTATATATATATAATATATATATATATATATATTATATATATATAATATTAAAAAAATATTCAATAAAAATTATTTAATAAATTAGAATCAATAATTTTATTATATAAATTTAGGTTATTACCGTATATTAATTATAAAATTAAATATTAAAACCAATTAAATTATTTCTCAATTTCTTTTTAAAATTTTAATAAATTTAAAATTCAAATATTATTACCACTATCGTCATAATATCACACTTATATTTACATAAATAGCGATTGTCCCAAAAAGTACAAAGAGAGGCCGATAGGATTATTAAATTGGAAGTGCTGAATTTTTCTAGAAGAGTTAATTGGTTTGTGGAAAACCTTCTTTTCTTGGGCTGGATCATTATGCAATTACTTCTTTTAGATGTTTTGTTTATATCTATATTACAAGGAACACATTGAATGTATTTCATTTCTGCTATCCTTACTAATATCCTTTCCGTACTTTTTCTTGATCAATTTGATGAAATATTCCATTATCCTTTGGTCAAAGTCCTCACCTTCATATTAGTGTACACCCTGTAAGTTCAAAATCTCGAAAGTCAACCCATCCTCTCCACCCCACACGTGTTCATGCATTCTTTTGTGTCTATCAATTCATTCATATTCACTGTTATAATCTTTGATCTTTGCACATCATCAGTTACCCTATCAATTAAGTGGAAAGTTAGATAAAAGCAATGGCGAAAGATGTAAAGAAACTGACCTGGCATTCATACTGGACATTGTCATCGCTCAAGATGGACAGCTCAAGCACACAACGTGCTCCATAAGACAACACAGAAAACACACAAAAGTGTCCACCAAAAACTTCTCGCATACTATCTTACCTTATAATTAGTAATGAGTATGATATATGTAATTATGTTAGTCCATCATAGAGTTCAAATTTTGTTCATATAAATCTAAATAAATAAAAAATTAAAAAATCTAAAAAAAATTAAATAACATTTAAAGGTGATTCATAAAAAAATTACAATTACATATGAAAAATTGAACCACTCTCTACTCATATTAGATGCATATTTATTTTAAATATTATTAATTCCATCATCCTGATGATCCTGATGATAAAAATAGTTAACCAATTATAGATTCTTTATGAACATATCCCACATTAAGTGAAATCAATTGTACATCACCAATTATAGATTCTTTATGAACATATCCAACATTAAATGAAATCAATTGTACGTACCGGAAACAACTTGCAAACTTATAACTGAAATAAGGGCAAAGATTCTGAAAACAAGCCTCGCAACAGCCATTTCTGTATTGTTCTAAATATCTACCAACGCTGTTGAGATAATTTAGAGAAGCAATAGCAGAAAACGGGCAGTACAATATTAGGAGATGCGTGGTTGATGAGTCTGTGGCCTTACTATATAGGGGTAAAAAATGGAGACAAAACAACAAACTATGTGGAGACTTTCGAACGCGGAAACCGCCTTGTCGAATTCGGCGATGCCCGGTGGAGCCACCACAGAACTTTCTTGCATATATATTTCATTAAAGTATTTTCTTGCAAATATATTTCACTAAAGTACTCGTCAACACCGCGTTCATAAATATCTACACCCCGTTGTCTTGCAATTCATGGGGAGTATTCTAAATATTATGCCTTACTTAATATTGCTTTTTTAGTTTTATTCTTTTCTTGATTGTAATCTTCCACAATCAGTCATATGATAGTCATGATATTGATAGCTTAGAATATTAATTTTATCTTTTAAAACAGACTGCGTGCATTCATTTATCTCAATAATAATTTTATAGTTAGAATAATAATTTTATTTTTTTCTAAGCAAACCGTGTACGTTCGAGTGTATATATCGATTGAACAAAAGAATAACGAAATAAATAAGCAAAAAGAATCATTTAGCTGGGACTTTGGTCCTCGGAGAGCGAGGACTTTGATTTCTTAGGTTTCCAATTCAATTTTTTTTTGGGAAACATATATAATATGCTACACGGCTAAACAAAGAAAAGAAGCATTCAAAACCAAATATAAGAATTTCTAACCCTGCCCGTCCAATCCTGTAGAGGCTAAAATAGTGTCCCGAAAGCTGCGAGGTCAAAAAACGTAAACCTTGGAGTTGGTAAGTGAGGTTCAAAATGATCGGGCACGACCCTCAAGACAAACGATTGCTCCATTTGTCTATTGACTTATAATGCGATGGACGACTATACGCTTTCTTTTCGGTGTTTTAAATGTAAATGTGGCATCTAACGACTCGATGCCGAAATGAGAGGAGGCCGTGATTTGACTTCCACTAAATCTGTCAGAATACGCAAGATGTTTCCAAAAGGCATATTAGAGGAAGGCTGGAATTTGGAAAATGGACTCGTTTTAAGGAGACGATGAATTGTTTGGAGGGTTAAAAATGGTTGGAATTTAAATAAGACATTCAAAATTTTTTGTAGAGAGGGAGTTTATCATATTTTTGAGGGTCATATGCAACAAATATCATTGAACATGAACTTTTTTGTGTATGTATATGGATGCATATACTTTTGATTCATTGTTTTATGCAGCATAAAAAGTTTGTGTGAAAAGTACATTTGATCTTCTATGAACTTTTTCGATACATGCATGTTATGTGTCATGCCCCCAAGCCTACGGTAGCCTTTCAACCGTGCTGGCGAGGTGCAGCACCACTGAACACTTTTTTTTTAACAATACTCATGCACATGGACTATGACTATCCACTTACTCCTACTTAGTTTGTGATTCTCAACCAAGTATAATTAGTTATCCTTTATACGAATGAACACCCATACTTTATTCATTATCAACAACAATTATAAACGACAACACAATTGCACAGTATAAAGGGGAGGGGCAACTCCCTGAACAACGAATCCGCCCAACAATATATTAAGAATATCAGTTTACGATACACAAGTATGCCTTGGCAAGACCAAGTCCCATACTTAGCCAATTTTACAATCAATACAATCTTCGTGCACCCTTGCACGATGGGTGGGTGCTCACCCGAGCCACCAAGACATCCTTGCCAAGTCTCGGCACAACCAACACCTCCGCACGATCATCCCGGGCACACCTTGCCCAACGTCTTCACCTTTCACCGTGAGCGTTTTCACCAAGTGCATTTTCATCAAGGAGAGCGCATGAGCTATGCGTTTGCCTCTCCTATAAACTGCGCACAAGATACTCTTGTCCCTAGAGCGAAGTGCGTATGATCAATGAGTCGAACTGTGTTGAGTTTGAATGCTCAACGCTCAACATATATACACATGTTTGAGTGTGGGTGGGCTGCCCAGCCAACCGCCCACACAACGCCATACACACCCCTTGAACGCCTTCGCAAAGTCGGCCTCACCCTTCCATCGTTGGTCAGCCAACCCCATCGCAAAATGCTCCTATCATGGGTATAAGCATCTCTCCACACTTAATCATTCACCAAGTGGCATCGCATAACGTCGCATAACCTTTGTCGTTCCATCACACAACCGGTCTGTCACTCCGTCGTTCGGTCGTGCATGACTGCCCATCGCACCTCCAACACGCGCCCATCGTGCGTGCGCCCGGTCGCCCGGCGCCCAACCGTCGCACATCTCCGAAGGCCTTACATCCTCCTCCACCTGAATTCGTTGTCGTCCTCGACAACATACCATCCTCCAAGATCAACAATATCCATGATGTCAACTCCTCTACATACGGCATACATCCCTACAACATATGTAGAACTCCATCTCCACCATGTCTCACCCCAGTAACCAACTCTCACCAAGATAACCATACCAGTGTACACATCCCATTGGTATGTCATATATCAAATATCCATGAACATTGACCACTCTGTCACAATCTCCTCATGCTGCTCTCCACCATGGAAGGCTGGTCCCTCCATCCAAGCTACATGTCTACTGCAACAATGTGTTAACCTCATCATGTCATCATCAACATGTGCACTACTGCCATGATACTCCAACAAGTGCTAACACATCCCTACCATGTGACAACATCTCATCTCTCCTTGTCCTTGTGAACTGCTCTCTCTGTCATGTGTCCCATGTGAATCGCTGCCATGATACTCCAACATAATGTCAACATGCCCCTGTGCACGTCCAGACCCCATGTCTAAACTAGCTGGGTAGCTAATCCAACCATCAAACTCAAATCATGAGAGTGAACAAACTCATATCACCATCAATCATTTTTCAAAACATCTGCCATATCCTGAACTCATCAAGAATAAACCATGTCCAGGTCCATGAAGTAGCCCTCATCTCATCTGCAACATGTCATGATACTTGATGTCAAGCCATCCCTGCACCATCATACCTGCTTAACCTGCTTTAAGGAATCACTGCCATGAGTAGCTAACAATGAGCCCCATCTTCTTGTCCATCTAAGAAGATGTGGAGGGGTTAGAGCCTGAAGGCTCACCGTCACTAATCAAGATCCTCAATCTCCATCCTTTGTAGATAAATGACCTGGTCCTCCTCTCGAACATCCGGCCTCACATATGCCTCCTCCTCATCATCATCATCATCTTCGACCACTTCTATTCTTCTTGTCAAATCCAAGATACTATCTGAAAGTGTCTTGATGACCAATGACTACTCGGTAAGCTTTGTTTCAACCATGGACAACCGCTTACTCATATCACCCATTCTCTTCTCATCCTCCATTTGCATCACTGCCAACTTACAATCAGGCCTTGTTACTCCAACGGTAGGCACACCAATGGGCACATCTTCCCTTCCATCGTAAATGTACAGCTTCTTAAAATGTAGAACAACCATAGCATCAAATTGTTTCATGAATTCCATCCCCAGCACAACCTCATAGTCATCTATCCACACTATAGTGAAGTCAACCTCCCCTGTCCATTCACCAAGTGTTGTGTCCACCTTTCCAGCTACACCAAGAACTTCATCCGGAGGAGAATTCACTGTGTTCATATGTGCCTTGATAGGTACAAATTTCAGCCCAATCCTTCTTGTAATATCTTCTCCCATGAAGTTGTGAGAGGCCCCACTATGCACCATAGTGAGTACATCAGCACCTCCAACCTTCATCCAAACATACTCCAACTTATTCCTCTCAGGAACCTTCCGAGAGATCACCTCCATAGCAGCGGCAACACCAAGTATCTGTATCATCCCCACATAAGCACCTTCATATTTCTCATTAGATTGTGCAATCGCAGCCACTTTCGGTTTAGAAGGACAATTCTTCACTGTATGTGGTCTGGCACATGTCCAACACTTCAAGACTTTCTTCGTCTTCGAACTGTCATCCGATTTCGAAGCATCATCTTTCTTCTTCTCTTTCGGCTTGTCCGACTTCTTCTTCCTATCATCAGAAGTCTCATCATAATGCTCCACCAACCTATCCACAACAGCAAAAGCCTCTCCAAGTGTTCCAAATCCTCTGTCTCTTCACTTCATTGCATGCCAAACACTTCAACCCAATAATGAAATTGAACACATTGTCCCTTTCCGCCATGTTAAGAAGTTCCAGGACCGCACTTCCAAACTCCCGCTGATATGTTTGAAGGTTCCCTGTCTGCTTTATGAATTTTATCTTCATCCTTGCTTCCCATGTTTCATCTTGAGGACTGAAATGGGCCTGCAAAGCTCCTTCCATTTCATCCCACAAAGTGATGTCACTGACACTGCCACTGACAATTTGGTCCATCCTCCTTTGCCACCACATCTTAGCATCCTTTGTTAGAAACTGTGCAGCTATCTTGAGCTTTGTCTCATCATCAGATAGACCCAACTGTTCCAAGTATTGCTCCATTTCCCATAGAAAGTTGCCAAGAGTCTTTGCACTCCTTGTACCATCGAACGTTTCCGGTTTCTTGACTTTCACATGAGGCACTCCTCCACCTGAGCCATGCCTCACGGCCTTCTTCAACACCGCGATCTCATCTCTGGCTTCATCAAGAAATTTCCTCAAGTCCACGATCTCTACAAGACCCTGGTCCCTTGCTTCTTCAACCTCCTTGACCCTTACTTCAAGTTGTGTACACATAAGATCAGTGTACTCGTGCTGAGTTCGGATTTCATCAAGCTCATCCTTCATCTTCAAAGTTGTTTCTTGCTCTTTCACGACCAAGTCAATCTTCTTATTTCAGTAAGCTTCCAAGTCCTCTATTTTCTGCAACACTTTCTCAATAAACCCAATGGTAGTGTCCTTGGCATCACGACTAGACCCAATCTAAGATTCAACCATTTCTAATAGCCTTCTCTTTCTTTGCAACCTAGTCTCGACTGTACAATAGCTTCACCTACAACCCAAGTCCTTGATGTAACACTTATCAGGAAGTGTTTCATCAACCTCTTTCCCTTGCAAGTACCTGTCACCACAATGCCTTCTTCCAAGTGTACCCACACTTGCACTTCATCACAAGAAACCCTGCTCAAACCTGAACCTATTCAACAAGCTCTGATACCACCTCATGATAGTGTAGTGGAATCAGCATTCATCCGTAAGCTACAATTGCTTTGATACCACCTGTCACGCCCCCAAGCCTTTGGTAGTCTTTCAACCATGCCAGCAAGGTGCGGCACCACCGAACACTTTCTTTTTAACAGTACTCGTGCACATGGGCTACACCTATCCACTTACTCCTACTTAGTTTGTGATTCTCAACCAAGTATAATTAGTTATCCTTTATACCAATGAACACCCATACTTTATTCATTATCAACAACAATTATAAACGACAACACAATTGCACAGTATAAAGGGGAGGGGCAACTCCTTGAATAATGAGTCCACCCAACAATATATTAAGAATATCAGTTTACAATACACAAGTATACCTTGGCAAGACCAAGTCCCATACTTGGCCAATTTTACGATCAATACAATCTTCATGTACCCTTGCACGATGGGCGGGCACTCACCCGAGCCACCAAGACACCCTCGCCAAGTCTCGGCATAACCAACACCTCCGCACCATAACCCCGGGCAAACCTTGCCCAACGTCTTCACCCTTCACCGTGAGCATTTTCACCAAGTGCGTTTTCACCAAGGAGAGCGCATGAGCTATGCAATTGCCTCTCCTCTAAACTGTGCATAAGATACTCCTGTCCCTAGAGCGAAGTGCGTATGATCAATGAGTTGAACTGTGTTGAGTTTGAATGCTCAACGCTCCACATATATACACATGTTTGAGTGTGGGTGGGCTGCCCAGCCGACCGCCCACACAACGCCATACACACCCATTGAATGCCTTCGCAAATTCGGCCTCACCCTTCCAACGTTGGTCAGCCAACCCCATCACAAAGTGCTCCTATCGTGGGTATAAGCATCGCTCCACATTTAGTCATTCACCAAGTTTCGTGGCATAACCTTCATCGTTCCATCGCACAACAAGTCGATTGCTCCGTCATTCGGTCGTGCACAACCGCCCGTCGCACCTCCAACACGCGCCCGTCGTGCACGCGCCCAGTCGACCGACGCCCAACCGTCGCACATCTCCGAAGGCCTTACACTATGTATATGAAAAAATGTAATTCTGTATATTTCTTTTATAAAATAAAAATAATGGTTTTTTAATAATTTTTTTTTTTTTTAAACAATAATGTGTTTTGTGTTTATTTATAAATTTGTAGTGTGAAAATATACAAATAATATAAAAACAAGTTTTATCATCAATTTGAGTTTTTGGAATTTTAGTATTTGAAATCGATTTGCAAGTAATCTCATCAATATCATATCCGATGAATTGCTAAAAAAGCTTAGTGCCAAATTAACATTTTTGAGAATATATACGCATTCTTAGGAAGCTGTGTGCATATTTTTAAAACCACCCATTCTATTAAAATATAAAGCATATGTTTTCAATCATTTCTTTCATATTTTTTCTATTTTTTAACTGTTTTTTAATATTTTTTAATATTTTTAATCTTTCTTTATCCTTCCGCTGTCTTATGTTTTTCTTTCTCTGTTACTACGTAGAATTTAAGAGAGATGCTTTCATTATTCTTCCACTCTTTTATGTTTTTCTATCTTCATTCTATACTTAGGGTTTAAGAGAGTTGTTTTTGTTTTTCTCAAAGTCGTTGAAAGATGTGGTTACTTAATGCAATCTATCTGTGAATTCCTTTTGACTGATAAGACTCAAACATGCAACCTGTAATTTATAAGTTTATTATATAGTCAAGGGTAATTATTTCATAAGACCCAAATGCGCTGACTGGAAAAATTTAGAAGAGTGAATTATCGGGCTCAAAATTTGTCTTATAAACCGTGTTTCCACAAAGTCGCAAAGCATATCATCGCACCATATACTGATGCAAAACACATGGATTATTCCAAATACATTTATAAGAAATGTTATTTATCAAGGGAATATTTTGAGAAGTTCCAGCTATTCACATAGATATCTGCAATATGAGTAGATATAATCCTCACACAACCAATCTGATTGTACAATTGATTCACACTACTACAAGCTACAAAAATCACTCGACTACACAATCTAGTTCGTAATTTTAAACAATGGGCCCGTCCCTAACGCTAACACATCTTATCCCAAACATAAGGAACCATCAATAGCCTTCTCCATCGCTGCAACTATAACAAAGCATAACATTTATGTAGTTATGTTTCTGCTTCAGAAATGGCATCCAATGGATGAAATTAAAATCCTGAAAAAATAAAATAAAGCATAAGATTGCTTGCAAGTAAAAACAAAGATTCAGACTATGGTAGTTATGTATGAGAAGTGAGAACATACTTAAATGATTTAACTATGAAGAAGCGGGAGATGGAGCCGAAGTGGGAGAAATTGTTGTGACTCCAGAACCAATTGTTGCAGGAGCTACAGCAAATGATGCAACCTCTCTTATCATTCGCCGTTGTCCACTTCTATGAGACTCGCATAGACAGGGCAAGTAGATACCTGCACAAACTATATATAAATAAATCAATCATGGGCTAACTTTAGGTATACATATACATATTTATGGCCATAGCTATATTTCATGTACTATATCAGTCAATATACTATTTTACGTCTACGACACTAGTGGCATTAACAGTGAGAAATAATGAAGTACCTTCCCCTGCGGCAAGATAACACAATGAATGTTGCAAAACCCGTGTAAAAACGAGGGCGATCTACTCATTTTTCCGTCAACCCACGAAGTAATTGACGGCAAAGGCGATCAGGAAAGTGACACAGAACTCTATGTAGTAAGACTGAGGGCCTGCGGGGATCAAAGTTTTTGGTTTTTGCATAATAAGGCCAGGTTCAATGCACAACAGAACTCGAAGGTGAAAAGAAGGAAATTCAATTGATATTTAGAAAAAACAGTCAAAGTACAGTGAATACTTGCCTGATGACACTTCAAATCAATGGTTAAAAGTGTCTCACTTGATGGAACGGAACATGGTAAAGTGTTGAGGATTGTTGATGCATAAAAAGGTCTATGGGCCTAATTATAGCAATAATCTAAAATGATTAAAATAAAAGTGGCATAGCCGGAGGCAATTTATTACCCATCTACAAGAGCTACGTGGAGACAGAGACACAGGGTCATAGAGAGGCATGCACAACGTTTCGACTTTGGTTGAGTATTTTTAAAATTATTATGGAGAAATGGAAAATTGTATACGAGGCAACGTTTCTTTTTCTCCAAAAGAGTGTTTTGAGTATTCGAGATCATGAGATTAAAAAAAAATTTTGAAAACTTAAAGCTAGCTAGAGGGGATTGCAGCGATTCTACTTAAGATTCTGAATTAAATACAAATTAACTAATTATAATATAAAAATGTTAACCTTATAATTTTTTTAATCTAAAACTATTTCATTCTTTTCCGTAAAAAAGGGAAATTCAAAAAATATATTTATTATAAAAAAACTTGTAAAAATATAAATTCTTTCAAAGCATTAGTATAAGAAGTATATAAATATTATTAGTATCATAATGAAAACTTCACAATTTATTTTTTTTTTAATTTATTTGATAAAAATAAATAACATAGAAGGTTAAGTGTTATGAATAATAGTCTAAAAAAAATTAAATAGTAAAGTACATTTTTATAAGTATATTTGTTAAATATATACTTTTTTTCACTGGAAAAATTTTCATTAATTTGAAAAACTACATGTTGTAGATGCTTTTTACATATGCTGTATTATTCTTGCCACTAAGGGCATTGTCAAAATTTTCAGTTTGTCAAAAACATTGTGCTTGAGCTTTCATTACCTCGCAGGGTGTTTAGTCATTTTCTTCTATAGAGAAATTATAAAAAAAAGTCTATTTATATGGCTGTCATCTATGGTAGTTCCACATATGTCATGCAAGGCAATGCCTTTTGCTTAGAGTATCTACTTAAATACACTAAATATATAGCCTGTAGAAAATATATACAGAGTTTGAGCCAAGCTTTTACATTAAAAATTTACAAAAAAGACTGAAATCTAAGGGCTCTTTGCCCTGTGATAGATTTGATCAATATAAGGCCGATGATATTAATGATATTCATTTGGACCTCGTTGTTCTTGTATCATCCACTCTCCTCGAGGAAGTGTCATGGCCTCCTTGGAAAGCCTCTCAGCATAGCTGTTATGTTCCCTGTAAATGTGATTGCATGAAATACTGTTAAACTGTGCCTTGAACAAAATCACTTCATCCAAAATATTATTGAGTGTGTGAAAGTGACGAATAGTAATATTATTGTACCAATTTACTATGATCTTTGAGTCACCATATATGTTTAGATTCATGCATTTATGACCCAATGAAAAATGCAGAAGATGTCGGAAAGTGATGAGCTCTGCAAAATTGTTTGTTCCTTCGCCTAGTCCCATCTTTACTTTATAGTAATGTTGATCATTTATGTATAGAATGAAGCCACCGCCACATCCATGGTGTTGTGCAACACCATCAAATAATGCCCAAGGAGAATTTTTGTCTATATGTGCAGGATCATGTGGCCTCTAGGACCGAGGATGATGAGGCTCAGGCAACTCGTTATAGGTAGATATAATCTGGGCTATGATGTGTGGCCAACAAACAGGTCTGTTATCAAATATAACTTGGTTCTGAGCCAACCATATATGCCAGCTGATGATTAAGGGTAGACATTGTAATTTTGTACCATGATGATGATTGTCCCAGTTTTCCCATGCTCAATCGATGTTTTCACCCTCCCAATGCCCAGAAAAATGAATGGATGTGGATATATTTTGCCATAGATTGATCAAGAAAGTGCATTTAAGGAATAAATGTAGATTCGATTCAGAAGAATTCTTGCATAAGACACACCAGTGAGGGCCATGCAAGGATTGATGAGTGAGAGACTGTCCCATGGGAATTTTATCTCTGAGGATACACCAAGAGAATAGTCTAGTTCTTGGTGGTGATATTAATTTTTAGATACTCTTCCACCAAAATATAGTCTGCTGTAGCTATTTGTTAGAGATCAGGTTGAGGTCTCTGATCTTTGGAGTATATATGCCATTTTCAGCTAGACACCAAACGAGTTCGTCAGGTCCTTCTTTAATCCTGATATGTGATTCACATAATGCATTAATGTATTCTTGTCATTCCTGCTACCACTAAGGGGGTATATCAAGCTGTTGGGAAGATTTCCAACCTTGAGAGAAAATGTTGGTGTTTTGTGGGTCCACTATGTGTGCTATAACCTTGATCTCATGAGAATGTAGATGTTGAATGAGATCTCTTGATAGCTGAAATCTACCACCTCCTCCAGTTCAGGGATCCAATCCAATGCGAGCCTTTCATCCATCATTTATTCTCCAAATGAGGTTGTCCCTAATGCTAGGCAAGGAGTGTAGGAGAGCCTTCCATATAGTTGAAATACCTGTTTTAGGCCAACTCAATAAACGGACCCAATACATGATTTGATGTGGCCAAATATACTTGTGATATGAAATTGTAGTCCATAGATTCTGTCCACTTAGTAGAGTCTAGCTCATTTTTGCAGCCAAGGATTGTGAAAATAGGGTAAGGTCTTTTAGTCCCTAGCCTCCTCATTTTTTAGGCAAGGCTATCTTATTCCAGCTGACCCAAGCAAATATCTTTTTTTCTTGGTAGCCATTCATATATCTGGTAATAGAGTCCACTTGTGCCATTGACCCCCAAGATTCTCCAAAACCCAAAGATAAATTGAAATATCCTCCTAGGATGATGTGATTAGGGGAAAAAATCAAAAGATCAAGCAGGTGTTTCCAGAAATTTTCCCACAGGTGGAAGGGACCATAAATGTTAATAACCCTTAGGTTAATACCAAGCTCCGTAGAATAAAGGTCTAAACCAATGAAACCATGGCCACCCTAGGATGCTAAAACCTTGATGTTGCGGGGATTGTATCTAGTGGCAAGGCCCCCTGATCGACCCACATCATCCATTGCCAAAAAATTCCAACCCGGAGTAATAGAACTTAGTGAACTAGTGATGATATTGACTTCACCGAGGGTTTCTTGGAGCATGATAATTTCAGGAGGCTCTACATCAAAATGTTTGCTCAAGGCTAGTTTCTTGGAGGCACCAGCCATGCCTCTACAATTGAATGAGATACACTTCATGGGTGAACCCTACCCAGGGTGTTCAATTCTCTAAGAAACACATTTAGAGTGGATTGTCTACCAGAGGCGGCCTCTTCGCCTACCTGCTTGATGGCTTTGGAGAGGTTTGATTTCCTCCCCTGAGATGAAAGGATGACTGAACTAGGTTAGGTGAGTCCCAAACCAGCGAAATGTGATGGGGAACTACCAAATAAAGTATGGGAGTGAAGGTTGTAATTGTGAGATGTAGAATTCCGGACTGATGATGAAGAGGTGGAGCTGGTGGATATAGAGTACAAAGATGGCGTGATGGTGGCAATGGAAGGAGGTGTAGCCATAGAGCAGTGAGTCGTAGAAGTGTTTATGGTGGATGAAATGAAAGATGAGCAATAAGAAATTGAAGGAGGGTAAGAGGTCAGAGAAATACCTGATGCTTTTGCGGCTTCAACTACAACTCGAGCTCTAGTGAGGGGGGGAGAGGGTAATCTGTGTACTACTTCCACCATCCTTGGGGAGACGTTGCTGACCATAGGGATAGGACCCAGAATAGGAGAGTGATTCAAAGCCAACGAATCAATCCTTGTAGAAGTAGGAGGTGCCCTCGAAGGGTCCTCTGGTTTCTTGATGAGTGGATAGTCTTTAAAAATGTGCCCCACTCTATGACATATTCTACAATGCAAGGTAACTCCTTCATAGTCCAGGATGTAAACCCTAGTATATTTCCCCCATTGCAAAGTGATTTTCTCTTCCAATCCCTTGCGAGTATCCAAATGAACCAAGATGCGAGCAAGGGTTCTATTCTTTGATTGCACGAAAGTTTGATTATGGTCTAGGTACGTGCCTAGGGCATTTCCAATTCTGATGAAAACATCATTGCACCGGTACTATAATGGAAGACCTGGAAAAGCAAACACAGAGTGGCCCTACCTCTATTTTCTCCCTCTCTAGGTCGAAGAGGGGACTCGATCTCTTGAGGAGTACCAAAGCCATCTCAATGTGCCAGTACCTTGTGAGGACCAGGTCTATATAGTTTTCTTTTGTGAAATGTAGAGCGAACCAACCTCTGGGCAAGACCTACACCTCAGGTAGTTCCTTAAGAATACCTCCCCAAATCTCATGGACCCATAGGGTGAGTCTGACTACTGAATATGCTCTGCCTCGAACGTGTCTGACCAGTACAGTGTTTTCCATGTATGTATCTTCCCCAATAGCTGAGGTCTCACCAAACCGAATGATCATGTCCTTTGTGGTTGCCTTCACATACTTCGTCTTCCGCTTCCTAGTTCATGGGGCATATGGATGATTTGCCAGTGGATCTGGTGAACCTTCCAAAGAGGTATGGGCTATAGACTTGACTTTTAATGCAGGGGTTTCAAAGCATCTCGATGGAGAGTGCGTAGAAATGGGAGGGTTTGGAGCCTCAGGTGCTTGAAGATCTTCAGGCAGTGCAGAGAAAATGGTTGAACTAGATGGATGGAGATGGTCTACTGGCGGGTTAGGGTCAAATGAGGGCAAGGGAGGAGTGTTTGACTTGAGAAAATGGTGAGTACCAGGAGATAAAGGGGGGCAATCTAGAGTAGGAGATTCAATAGAAAGTGACTTGATAAATAGAGGAGTTGTACAATGCCCCGGAAAGGAAACCACTAGTGCAAAAATTGACGGAGTAGGACCGAACGGGGGAGATGAGCCAGATGCTGATGAAATGAGATTAGGGTTTTTGAAAATGACACGGGCAGGGAAAGGGTCCTCGGTATAATCGAGCTCCTCGACATCCATAGAAATGCCCATGCTACTAGCAGTTACCATCGGCACATAGAGATAGATGCAGCTGCAACATAAACGGAGAAACTGTCGGTCATTGGTTGCTCAGTTCCAGGTGCCTGCGAAGAGATGCTACAGTAAATCCTAGGGTTTTACCGTAAACCCTTATGGTGTTCTCCTAAATTCGCCATCAGCTTTTCAAGAATGTCTGTTAAATATAAATTATATATTTAATGTTTAGAATATTTTATGGATGTTAAATTTTATTATTTATGTATAAGATGGATAGTAAATTAAAAATTAAAAAAATTCACTCTAAAAAATATATATAACTATATAATGATTAAAATAATTTAGAAACATTTTATTTATAAAAGTTTTACCTAGATTGTGTATTTTTGTTGTTTAATTCTTTTTTTGAATGTTATAATAGATTCAACGTCGTCAAAAACTCTTGCATTTTTTTTTTAGTAACAAGAGGAATCTACAATTGAGTCAATCTCATACTTCTGTGCAAGGGGTAAATTCTAGATGCTACTAGTATGCCTCTAGGGTCTACCACCTATGCTCCTCTCTATAGACCTAGTTACAACAAAGATATTGAACATTAGATCTCTTAGTTTCCATAATTTCATACCACTTAACTACATCCCTATAACATTTGAAATATAAATATCACAAAGCTTAAGGGAAGATTTGAGAAAATAGTAAGAACTTATTCTTGTTAGAAAGGAATGGTGGAAGATTCTTTGGCAACACATTCACAATCTCTTTGTATAGAGATTCACAAAGAAACAATCCAATTGGTCCTAGTAGCAGCTGCAACCAGAGCTAAGTATGCAGCAATAATCCAAGGACAACATATAAGCTACTAAAATTCTTTTTCCCAAAGATAGTTATCCCCCTACCGTAGTCACACCATTTACCAGAATTTGTCCCTTCTCCAAAATTAGGGCAATGCCTATTGTACCATTCCAAATCCACTAATCCCTACCAATAACTTATCAACGACCATGAATACAAACAATGCCATCTCCTACTTGAAGTAGGTGCCAAGACATACTAAAGTATGTAAGCGAATCATGTTCAGTCTGATAAATGGCTCATGTTTCACAAAAGAAAGAAGGCTCGGGGTCCATTTCTATCGTAGATCCACATCTTTCAAGATGAAAACCCTTTTTTAGGGATGAAAAACTATCTGTCATGATAGATTTTAGGCAAAACATTTTTATGACGAAGTCTCACAACTAATATGGGGGGAGGAACTTACCGATCCCAAAAAATACTCCAAATTTGAAACAAAATCTACACCAACGAGATATGCCAAAACACATTGTCAAAATCAAAAGAATCCCATAGTTGGAATATGTGTATATGTATTCAAGGCCATTTTTCATAACACTTTTGCATCAGTGGTCAATATAGCAATAGGTCATGAAAATACATGATCCTCTCTTAAAACTTCATTTGACCATAACCACCATCCATGGTTTCCCCTAACATCATTGGAGAGACAAACATGTGAAGGAAAAATTGCGGTCATTAGAAGATCCATTTCTAGACCGTTTGGATTTGAAGCTCAAGCTAGTTTTTGGTGATGTGGCTAAGATATGAAAATGGACTAAAAAATGGAAGACAAACTAATTGAATGAAACTTCGTATACGTCATGTGAGGAGACCCTAAGGGTGCCAAACAATGTTGCTTATCATCAATGATCAAACAAACAATACATAATTCATAAGATCACATTTACTTAGGGAGATCAAACAATTTTTTGAATAATAGGAAGTAAATCCTAAATGAAAATGTAATTGAAACAATACAACAACTTCTTCCATTGATCATGAACATGCTTTGTTCTTGCATGATACATTGGATTATCTGTCAACTTGATCGAGCACTGGTTGTGACATTTGATAATTGTGGCCTTCTTTTGTTTTTCTCCAACATCTTGAAGAATGTTTCTCAACCAAAAAACTTCACAAGTTGTTTCACACAAAGTTTTATACTTTTCCTTAATAGATGACAAAGATACTATAGGTTTCTTCTTACTACTCCATGAAAGAATCCTAGATCCAATGTTAAAATCATAACTTGCAGTTGATCTTCTATCATTTAGATTACACTCCCAATCTAAATCTGAATAGCATATCAGCTCAACTTGAAACAAATCAGTATACTTAAGACCAAAATCGATTTTTCCTTTAAGGTACCTGAGTACATCTTTTGTTGCTCTCCAATGAAATTCTAGAGGTTTTACCAAAAACTGACTTAACATACTGACAAAGTATGCTATATTAGGTCTCATTGTAATAAGATAATTCAAATTTCCAACTAGTTGTCTATAAAATGTACCATCAACCTCCTTTGAGGTGTCATCAAAATGAGCTTTCAGATATTGTTTCATTGGAAGAAAAGTAGCTTTGCACTAATCCATCTTAAACATTTTAAGAAATTATCTCACATACTTACACTGAGAAACAAAAGTCTACCCAACATGTCTCCAAATCTCAATACGTAGATAGTAATGTAACTCATCCAAGATATTTCATCTCAAATACTTGTGACATCTATGCTGTAATTCCATCAATTAATTTATTTGAATTTTATGTGATACTTAAATCATCAATGTAGAAAGAAATAGATACTACGTGCCCTTTTGCATCAAATTTGGTGTACATATTAAGATCACCTTAACTTCTCATAAAACCCTGTTGAAGAAAG
Source organism: Pinus taeda (assembly GCA_000404065.3). Classification (NCBI taxonomy): domain Eukaryota; kingdom Viridiplantae; phylum Streptophyta; class Pinopsida; order Pinales; family Pinaceae; genus Pinus; species Pinus taeda. Next base: position 3,080 of record APFE030463112.1, on the reverse strand, counting down.
AAGGAATGTATCGTCTCATACCACAACATAGTGCCTGCTTCAACCCATACAAAGGTTTCTTTAATTTCCAAAATAAATGTTCATGCCATTTTTTATCGAACACTTTTGGTTGTGTCAAATACACCTCCTTCTTTAAATCACCATTTAGAAAAGCAATTTTTACATCTAATTAGTGCTGGCTCCAATGGTACTTTGTAGCTAATTAAATTAGCAATCTAATAATATTTGATATAGCTATAGTTTCAGATGGTTTTGTGTAATCAACACCCTCCTTTTCTGAAAACCCTTTTGTCACCAATCTAGCTTTATATTTGTCTATAGTACCATCTAATTTAAATTTGGGTTTGCACAAGAATTTTCATCATATGAGCTCTTTATCTCTAGGTAGTTTAGTAAATTCCTAGGTTTTATTTTTATTTATATAATCATATTCTTTGTTCATTTATTTTCTACACTCTTCATATTCATTAGCTTCATTAAAACTCATGGGTTCTTTTACATTCAAAACACTATTAATTAGTGCATATTCCTTATAACTTTTAGGTAAACAAATTTTTCAAGTAGATCTCCTTCGCACTTCACTCTCTTCACCCCTATTCTCTGAAGGTACTTCTCCATCTCTAAGTGAACTTTGATTGTTGGGGATGTCCATGTCACTCGATTCTTCCTCAATTTTTTGTTGCTGACTATCTTCTGCTCCTTTTTTATTGTCTTCAACTTCAAGAAGTATGTGCCACATTTCATAACTTTTGTCCTTGTTCCCTTCGTTTATCTGTTCATGGAAAAATACATCTCTACTTGCAAATACTTTGTGAGAATATGGATCAAACATTTTATATGGTTTAAATTCTAAATAGTATCCTACAAAAATATACTTGATACCTTTTATACTGATCTAGGTTCGAGTGTGAAGAAGGACATTTCCAAGACCTTTTACTTTCATGACGTGTTAAATTTAATTTTAAAAGAACACTAATGAATGCATATGTATGCCTAAAAGAAGAGGGACATGAAAATCATCAACACATGAAAACATAAGCATTGATAACGGAGTTCATCAAAGAGGGACTATGTCTCTGGGACCTGATGTCAAGATGGTGTAGGCCGCTGCATTAAGTGTTGTCATTAATGGAGATGTAAACATGAGATGATGTCGCGATCATACAAGGAAAAATTCCCTCACGCAGGAGTGGATCTAAGAGATATTCCACAACCGAAATTCTCAATCAAAAGACTCCTATCAGTATGATACAAAAACATGCATGAAGAACATCCCACCAAAATGGCACAAAAGGGATGTCAAAACAAAACATGCATGATGACAACAAGAGTATCCCAACAACATACAACAAGGGATCCCAAAACATAACATGAAGAGTTATAACAACGAGTACATCACATAGAATATTTCGCATCAAATCAAGCAAGGAATCATGACAACATGTACTAAACAAGACCTTGCATCAACATCAATCAAGGATCTGTGCAGTGTAATGCAGAAATAAGAAGTACATGAACACATCATATACCTCACAACCAAGGGCCATCTGAAGAAGTGGATGTCACATTTTTGAAGTTGCTCATACCATCAATCTCAAGGCATCGATCGTTTGAAGATGGTTGCTCACACATAAATTTGGACATCTTTGTTGGCACTTAGAAAAGTGGCTGTAAAAATAAATGAGATAATAAGAATTCTGAAGACACCATTAGATTTGTGACATCACGTAGTGCTGAATCGACTGTCCAAAATCCAAATTCTAAGAAGTTGAGAATTATGGGCTCAAGGAAACTTTTAGATTCCCCCAGGATTCCTCAAAGATTTTGCTCCATGGATGGACTATAAATTTGCAACTTAGATGGCAAATCTGATCTCTCCATTGTGATCCCTACGGAAAACCATGAAAACAAGTACAAACTCGACTATATTCTGAAATGTCAAAATTTTACCTCGAGAAAATTTCATGGCTCTTGGTTCCGCTCCTTATTTTTGTTGAAATCATGGTTCCACGTGCACTCTGGAAATGACTGGAAGATGCAGACCTTTGATGAAGAAACAAACAACACCATTGTGTTCGTGGTGACGAGAGGTGTACAATCCATATAAAATTTGTCAAATTCTAATAAGGTGAGAATTTTGCCCTCCTACAAAATTCATGGTTCCTGCATTAAAATATTAATTAATTGCCTCGAAATATGTTCCTGCATTCTTCCTCCTCTGACTCCATGCACTAGTAAAATTTACCGTTTATATAAATATTTATGTGGATTTTCCAAAGGGAGTGTTATGGCTCAATGGTAATAATAGGCATATGGTTGATGAGAGGAAGTTTTATAAACCAAAATGATGCATTTATGGGGGTCGGGCCTGCATTGGGCGGCCCACCACTTAAATCCTGCATTCTAAATTATTGGTGCTTTTCCCAAAATCAGTGATCGACATTATTGTTAGTGCATGTATCAACACGATGACTGGTGGTTGCACTGATATATATATATCGGCGATCAGTAGTTGTGGAGGTATCAATGCCTTTATCGGGGTTTCACCAATTTATATATATATCGGCAATTTGTTATTGCACATGTATATTGGGTCGAGGCGATAGGGTGATGGCCAGGTCCACCACTGGTGCCCTGCCCAACCCAATACACAATGTTTTAATAATATATATATATATATATATATATTATATATATATATATATATATATATATATTATTATATATATATATATATAATATATATATATATGGAGGTTGTGGAGGGTTCGACAAAGTTTATGGCCACCGATCTCAAATATTATATTGTTGCGATAAGGCCAGCAGGGTTGATGGCCACTAGCCTTAATATATATATGGATTTTCTTTGGTTAAAGGGGTGATTGTGATTTGTTCAAAGGGTTTGGCCGGGATTATGACAACTGATCCCTAACATATATGCGATTTGTTTTTTATATAGTGTTATGAAACCAACTCAAGAAAAGATAGAAAAGATAGATCAACGACTTAGAATTCAGCCTCTTCGAGGGGGCAACCTCCTTTACATTACATAAATGAACAATTCTTCGATGATTCAAATG
>APFE030463111.1:0-12252 GCA_000404065.3 Pinus taeda | reverse complement strand
TTTCCTGAAACTTTGTTCTCTATGTCATCGTATACCATATTTCCTTGCAAAGAAAATTTTAATAGGTCATTGGAAATAGTATGATAAGGTTTTATATGATAGACAAAAGGTGCGATCAATATGTAATTTACATAGTGCCCTATTTTTGTACAAGAAGCCATAGAATACAGGGGATCTCAACTGTCAATATCACCCATAAATTTTATTGGTTTTTACAATTAGGGTAATTACGCCGTAAGGCGTTCCCTCTGAGATAAACTCCCCTCCATGCCACCGTGTCTCGTTATGGGCCCTTAGATCGATTGACGATGAAATAATCTCCAGCCATTGGATCATCGGTGAAGAATGTGTGAAGAATGTTGTAGGCGGTTCAGAATATTGGAATGTCATAGGTCGGAGTTCCAGGACATCCCTGGGTGCAGCACCAATAATTACTACAATGTCGGGGAAGAAATCGGCAAATGGGTGAGCGAAGCCGAGCAGCGGTGGGCGATGATTGGCATGCCCTGGTCATGGAGCATGTGCGTGTGCTGTCCAAGAGCAGCCAGGGCGATAATCCGCCAGGGGCCGTGGTCGGGCTGGAGGTGCACCAGATCGGTAAAATGCGGTACGTTATTGGCATCGGGAGCCGAGGGAAAATTCACGTCTTTCGCGAGAATGGAACGAGAATGGAACGCTGTATGGAGTAGCGGAGACTTCGAGCAACAGTAGGCCGCTGGCGTTTCTGAGGCAGAGGCTGCTGTTCTTGACGGAGACGGGTGCAGGGTCACTGGATTTAAGAAGCATGACGGTGCGAACGGGGGAATGTGAGGGCCTCAGCGGAGCCAGGGCCGTAGCTTATGCTTTCGATGCTGCGGAGCGATCAAAAGGGTATGGTTTTACTTCAGAAGGTAATTTGATTCAGGTAACACTTATGGGGGATGTTCTGAACTTTGAATGTAGGGTTAAGAGTAAAAGGATGTCTGACATTGAAGGGGAAGGGTCTGTTGTAGTTAGGGCAATTAAGGGCTATTTTCTTGTAAGTACCCCGGAGAAAGTTTTTCTTTACTTTGGATCATATTGCATCTGCGTTTGCGCCGGGTCCGAAGAACCTCGGCGACGCGCCGGCGCTGATTGCCTGTAACAGAGACAGGCTTGTTGTGATCGGTTTGGGCAATGGGTATGTTGGGGTGTACAGATCGAAACTCCCGGTGCACAAGGCAGAATTCAATACCATGCTCTGGAGTAGCCCTATGCTAGTGTTTATTTTGTTTCTCATCGGAGCCTGGCATTTCTTTGGGAAGAAGAGAGGCCTTTGCGATTTGGGGATCTGATGATATTTTCAGCGGTACGCCTACGGTGGGCAGCTCTCTGTCCAGTGCGTCTGGCGAGAGGAGTAATGAGGATACTTCCACCAGGGCTGAAGGGTTGAGAGACATTCCGGATGGTCTCAGGGGGCCGACAAGAAGATATGTGTCTCCTTCTGGCTATCCTGCACGTCAGTCTGGTTATGGAGGAGGAACAGGTGCTATTTCTTACAGAGGCAGCACGGTTGATCCGAATTATAGGGCAACAGCAGAGACCAAATTCAGGGCACAAGCAGTAGAGACGAGCAGTTATGCCAAAAGGAGGGAGCCTTTGTTCACTAACAGTCAAGTTGTTGAAGATAAGATTCATTAATTGCCTTGTTTATTTTATATGGGAATGTTTTGTTGCAATGAGCTAAAATATTCCCTGCTTAACATACCGAGTGAAGGCCTACATACATAAATGTCTGTTTCTCAAAATTGATATCATTCCGCACAGGATCAGATGTTAGCTTTACATTTTGGGTGAGTTTCAGTATATTTCAGTGTGTACGGCACAGTAAAGATGGCCTTTTATATTTTGAGAAACACAGGCGAACAGAGCTGATATTCCGAAATAAGGGAGCCTTTGTTCGCTGGCGGTCAAGTTTTATAAGATAAAACTCATTGATTGTCTTCTCTCCTTTTAATGGACTGTCCAAAGCTTTTATATTTGGGAGTGTTTGGTTGCATGAATTCAAATGCTCCCTGCTGAACAGAGTGAGTAATGAAGGATTCCACGTGTTTTCAAAATTGAATATTCACTTGTGAGATTAAACAGACTCTTTCAGTCTCAATATTACTTCAATTTCAGGGTATTTACAGTGTGAATGCCATAGTAAAGAAGAACTTTTATATTTGGAGAGATTGATGTATATTAAAGCTGGCCTTTATAGTTTGAGAAACATAGATGAACAGAGTTAATATCCCAAAATAAGGGAGCCTTTGTTCACCAGCGATCAAGTTGTACAAGATAACACAGATTGATTGTCTTCTTTACTTGTTCTGGAATATCCAAATCTTTTATATTCGGGAATGTTTGGGTGCAGCGAATTCAAATACTCCTGCTAAACATAGGGAGCAGAGAGAGATTTCACATATCTCTGTTTTCAAAATTAATTTATAGCATCACACAGTCTTTTCTTCTTAATATAAATTCAAAACCTTCAACTAGGAGATGATGTCTGGAATTTGTAATTGAGATTTGTTTCGTTCTCTTTGGGATGTCTGGAATCTGAAATTGAGATAAAGATATCTATTATATTTAGCTAAAAGTTAAGTATGAGGAACTTGCTAATAATCTTATTTCAAAAATTTGAAAAAACGAACTACTTGGAAATTATCCAACCTGGTGTTGCTATGTTGTTATTTCTCTAGTGAAGCTCACTGCACGGAATGATGGGAGAGTATCATCAATTCTGGTGTTGCTACTTCTCTCGTGAAGCTCACTACATGCCTTAGAAGATGAAAAAAATTACAAAGATCTGAGAACAGTAGACGAGAGCTCATAACTCATTATCTGAACTTCTTGCTTCTTGATACTTGTGCCAGAGAAAGTCTACCCTCCAACTCCCACCAATTAGGATCCAAAGCCTGGTGATTGTCTGCTGTGTAGTTGTGTAAATTTTCAAAGTTTAAACTAGTTACCTCCATAACATAAGAATCAATAGATTATTTGAACTAGTTAGTTTCTGTCATCATTCATTTAAAGGGTTTGAGTCATTATTTTTGCTCGGTTTGAGATTGAGCAAGGATTTGTTTGATTTCATGATATGTGAATGATTTGGAGCACATTAGGGTAGCGAAATTCTCATCACACAATGAATAGGGATTGATAAGTAGCCCATAATGTTAAGGTGTGTCAATACAGGAATATGGAAGCATAATTTACTTAGTACAAGAATCATCTAATATATCAGTTGTTTGAATGAGTGTTTGTTTGCATTTTTTGAAGCCCGAGTTCAGTTAAAAGGTATTTTAAAATAGGATCTCAGTTCATTAGAACACTCCTGAGTAAGAGGCCAGCACCCAGAAAGATCTTGGTGTTGCCATGAAAGATGGTACAAGAATCTTGAATTATAGTTTTCATTTCTTTCTTTAACAAAAGTTGGAGAGTTTGATGGTTTTGTGGGATAGGTTTCTTTTATGAAGTTTGACAGGATTAATTTTGGCATTTCCTGTGCTACGTCTCAAATTTATGAAGCCTTGGTTGATAATTAAGATTAGTGACCAATGTTCAAATTGGAATTCATGGAAAAATAGCCCCAAAAAATACACCCTCTGTTTTTGCATTTTTACGTTCGTCTCTTATGTTTATTACTGTATTGCTTTTGTATTAGCCGACTCATCTTTCATATATGTTACATAGTGACATTTCCTGTTTGGATGCATAAGTTCTTGGATTGCAGTGATGATCGACTTTTATTATTGTATTGTCTATGTATCTGTTAAATTTGAAGGTTTGCGGTTTTGGGTTTGTCAGAGACCAGCCAGTAAGTGAAGAAGGATTCCTCACTCTTGGCCAAGATGGAAATCTTCAACTAGGAGATGATGTCTAGAATTTGTAATTGAGATTTGTTTCGTTCTCTTTGGGATGTCTAGAATCTGAAATTGAGATAAAGATGTCTATTATATTTAGCTAAAAGTTAAGTATGAGGAACTTGCTAATAATCTTATTTCAAAAATTTGAGAAAACGAACTACTTGGAAATTATCAAACCTGGTGTTGCTATGTTGTTATTTCTCTAGTGAAGCTCACTGCACGGAATGATGGGAGAGTATCATCAATTCTGGTGTTGCTACTTCTCTCATGAAGCTCACTACATGCCTTAGAAGATGAAAAAAATTACAAAGATCTGAGAACAGCAGATGAGAGCTCATAACTCATTATCTGAACTTCTTGCTTCTTGATACCTGTACCACAGAAAGTCTACCCTCCAACTCCCACCAATTAGGATCCAAAGCCTGGTGATTGTCTGTTGTGTAGTTGTGTAAATTTTCAAAGTTTATAATAGTTACCTCCATAACATAAGAATCAATAGATTATTTGAACTAGTTAGTTTCTGTCATCATTCGTTTAAAGGGTTTGAGTCATTATTTTCGCTCGGTTTGAGATTGAGCAAGGATTTGTTTGATTTCATGATATGTGAATGATTTGGAGCACATTAGGGTAGCAAAATTCTCATCACACAATGAATAGGGATTGATAAGTAGCCCATAATGTTAAGGTGTGTCAATACAGGAATATGGAAGCATAATTTACTTAGTACAAGAATCATCTAATATATCATTTGTTTGAATGAGTGTTTGTTTGCATTTTTTGAAGCCCGAGTTCAGTTAAAAGGTATTCTAAAATAGGATCTCAGTTCATTAGAACACTCATGAGTAAGAGGCCAGCACCCAGAAAGATCTTGGTGTTGCCATGAAAGATGGTACAAGAATGTTGAATTATAGTTTTCATTTCTTTCTTTAACAAAAGTTGGAGAGTTTGATGGTTTTGTGGGATAGGTTTCTTTTATGAAGTTTGACAGGATTAATTTTGGCATTTCCTGTGCTACGTCTCAAAATTTATGAAGCCTTGGTTGATAATTAAGATTAGTCAGCAATGTTCAAATTGGAATTCATGGAAAAATAGCCCCAAAAAATACACCCTCTGTTTTTGCATTTTTACGTCGTCTCTTATGTTTATTACTGTATTGCTTTTGTATTAGCCGACTCATCTTTCATATATGTTACATAGTGAAATTTCCTGTTTGGATGCATAAGTTCTTGGATTGCAGTGATGATCGACTTTTATTATTGTATTGTCTATGTATCTGTTAAATTTGAAGGTTTGCGGTTTTGGGTTTGTCAGAGACTAGCCAGTAAGTGAAGAAGGATTCCTCACTCTTGGCCAAGATGGAAATCTTCAACTAGGAGATGGAAAATCAATGGTCTAGATGGCTGAGACCACTGGATTGTCTGTTGAGTCAGGGGAGATGCAAGATTCGGGCAATTCTGTTCTCTACAACTCCGACTTAGACATTGTTTGGCAAAGCTTTGCATCTCCAATAGACGCACTACTACCAGGACAAGAATTGACACAATCTTTAAACCTCACCAGCTGGAATTCTTCTACTGATGTATCTAGAGTCCGTTACTTTCTCAAAATAATGCAAGAGCCAGAATCTCTGAAGATATTGAATTACAATATCCCTTATGAATTTTTCAATTATTCATACTGGTCAAGGCCCATGATATACAACGCGACCGGTTCTCCGGTTGCTTTCCTCAATCTATCTAGAAGTTTTAGCATGAGCTTTGGTGAGCCCTCAAAGGAGTCAGTATATATTTATCATAACAAAAATAGTTTGGCTCAGGACAGTCGAGCGTTGAGGCGGATCACTCTCGAACATGATGGCAATTTGAGATTGTACAGATGGGATGCTAATGTCAGTTCCAGCTGGATTGTAGATTGGGTTGCAGTTTCGAATCCCTGTAGTATTGCTGGAATTTGTGGGAATGGTATCTGTCGCTTTGATGCTAAGGGTAACCCACATTGCAGCTGCCCACCTGGATCAAATCCAGTTGATTCAAGTAGACCATTTCTAGGGTGTTTGCCTCTAAATTCTTCACCAGATTGCGTCAACGATATTAATAATGAGTATTCAAGGTACAAGATTGTGTCTGTTCCACAAACAGTACTATGGTGGAAGTTCAGTCATTTCAATTACAGAAATATTTCTGCAATGTCTGCATGTCGGGGTCTCTGCTTGTCTGCATGCTCATGTGTAGCTTATGTATATGGGGTTTCTGACCTGAAACCCTACTGTTGGACACTAGGAAACCTTCTTTTTGGAGGTTTGCAAAATCCCAATTACACATTTTTCATGAAATTCAGCCTCATTAATAATAGCAGAATGGGATCCTCAAATGGGTGCCCTCTCCGGCATTCGAAATATCAATCCCATCTGAAGATACTTATTCTAGGAACTATTCTTGGTGTTGTATTTCTGGTGTGCGTGTTTATTGTATTTGCCGTAGCAGCATAATTATGATGAAAAATAGACGAAGCTTGGATGCTTCCATTTTTGTTCCTGGGACTCCTGTGAATTTTCCCTTCGTGAATCTGCAGATTGCGACAAACAACTTCAGAGAGAGGCTTGGAACTGGTTTGAAAGCCTCACAATTTATCTGCAGAATATAAAGGTTTTGATTTTAAAATTTGTTTTGTTCTAATGGGAGACCGCTTTGGCAGGAGGTTTTGGGATTGTATACAAGGGTTCACTCTCAGCCGAAACTTTGATTGCTGTGAAAAGGTTGGAGAGATTGCTGCCACAAGGAGAGATGGAATTTAAAACAAAGGTGACACCGATTGGTTCCATTCACCATAGGAATTTAGTTCGTCTCTGTGGATATTGCTCCGAGGGATTACAAAGGTGAGTGTTTGTTTGCATTCCTTCTGATTTTTCACATCTTCATCTTAGCAAAGAATAGGCCAGAATCCCAGATTACATGTTAAGATAACAAATCCCTGATAAAGTGTGTATCACAGAACCACTACTCAAATTTAACTTGTAAATTATTCATTTTAGGCTCCTTGTCCATGAGTTTCTGCCAAATGGATCCCTGGATAGATGGATATTCCGTTCATCTTCGAATGATCCAAGGTTTCTAGATTGGGATACTCACTACAGCATTTCCTTAGCTACAGCTCAGGGAATTACATATTTTCACGAGCAATGCAGAGATAGGATCATACACTGTGACATCAAGCCTGAGAACATCTTGGTGGATGAGAACTTTTGCGCTGTGAATAGTTGTCAGATTTTGGGCTGGCCAAATGGGCTTCAACAACATCTGCATATATGACATGTAGTGATGTTGTAGTTACATTTGGGTAAATATCCATTTCTATCTTTACACCAGCTCTTTCCTTAGGAAAATAAATGTCATTTATAATCAAGACTTCGTAAAACTAGCTGCTATCATATTTCAGGTATCTGGCTCCAGAATATTTCATGTATGGCAAGGTTAATGAGAAGACAGACGTGTATTCCTTTGGAGTAGTTCTTCTAGAGCTAATAACTGGAAGAAAACCAATCAATGACAAGAATCCTAAAGGCAAAGAAAGCCTGGTTATGTGGGTAGGGCTCTAGTGCCCTTGCTTGTTTTGTATTTGATAATTTTGAATTCTTTTGGTTTCTTCGTCTTGGTTCAGAATCTTAATCTCTTGTAAATTTCAAAATTTAGGCAAGGCCATTACTAGCAGCTGGCTTTGTAAAAGAACTTGCAGATCCACTTTTGAAAGATGCTTATGACATGAGCGAGATGAAGAGAATGGTCATTGGTGAAGCATGTTGTCCAAGGCAGGCAGCTCAGTTTTGACCTCGAATGAACAGAGTAATTACTCTTATTCTCTTTCATTGCGTATATATGTTTCAGTTTCTGACTTATGTCAAATTTAGTTGCTTGAAGACGTTTCCTTTCCTACGAGGAGTTAGTGCTAGAATTGTTTTTGCCCATAACGAAGAAATTGTTTCATTAATTGGTTACTGTGTTGACGAGGAGGAGTACTTTTTGTTCTACAACTTGTTACTGAGAGGAAGTCTGGAAGAAACTCTTTATGGTACGTAGTATGCCAATTTTCATGCATTTATCATGTTACATCCTTGGAGATTTTTATTATTTTTTAGCGTTAAGTGTTGTTCCCAGTTCTCAGAAAAAGTTGGGTTACAGGAGGAAAGGACAAGCCACAGGCTCATTGGAAAGGTAGGCTGAAAGTGGCCATTGGAATTGTTGAAGCTTTTACTTATCTGCATGAAGGTTGTTCTCATCCTATCATCCATAGAGATGTGAAATCATTTTATATTTTTCTTTCTGAAAACTTCGAACCTCAAGTATCTTGATCTTTGTGAGAGAAACAAGTTCTCAAGCTTCTGTTGAATTGTTTGTATTTTTTGGTTGGAGATGTTATAATAAGATTTGCTTGATCATTAACTAGCAAATCATATTTTGATGGATCATTAACTAAAGATATTCTGTGAATAGTTGTCAGATTTTAGGCTGGCCAAATGGGCATCAACAACATCTTGCATATATGACATGTAGTGATGTTGTAGGTACATTTGGGTAAATATCCATTTCTTTCTTTACACCAGCTCTTTCCTTAGGAAAATAAATGTCATTTATAATCAATACTTCATAAAACTAGCTGCTATCATATTTCAGGTATCTGGCTCCAGAATATTTCATGTATGGCAAGGTTAATGAGAAGACGGACGTGTATTCCTTTGGAGTAGTTCTTCTAGAGCTAATAACTAGAAGAAAACCAATCAATGACAAGAATCCTAAAGGCCAAGAAAGCCTAGTTATGTGGGTAGGGCTCTAGTGTCCTTGCTTGTTTTGTATTTGATAATTTTGGATTCTTTTGGTTTCTTTGTTTTGGTTCAAAATCTTAATCTCTTGTAAATTTCAAAATTTAGGCAAGGCCATTGTTGGCAGCTGGTTCTGTAAAAGAACTTGCAAATCCACTTTTGGAAGATGCTTATGACATGAGCAAGATGAAGAGAATGGTCATTGGTGCAGCATGCTATCTGAGACAGGCAGCTCAATTTTGACCTCGAATGAACAGAACAATTACCCTTCACCTACTAATTTTCATCTTCAATGATTCTTTATATGTCATAATGCTTCTTGAATTTATGCCTTACGGCGTTTCTTTTGCAACCTCTGGTGCAAATGCTAGCATATGTTATAATTAAATGTTCATGCAAAAATATTCTTATTGCATATGCGCAGGCTTCCGAGGACCATGATAAGGTAGTTCTATTTTAGATAATTTCTTTTACAATAAAAAAGTTTTCCTGAAATTTTGTACCCAATCTCACTATCCTATACCACCTGTTCTTGTAAACCTATTTATTAACAAGTCAATGGAGATTATATCATTGTTAAATTGTTTCTGTTTTTGGGTGGCAATACAAGGTTGTCATAATTGAGATTTGGATTTTAATGGTGATATCTATCAGTGAGCTCATTTGTTGACAATCAAAACTTAAAATTTCATTCAGAAAAATTTGAAACAAGTTGTATTTGAATAATATAACATCAGCATCTTGCGCTGTTATGACACGAGCCTTAGAGTCTAGGAAATGGTGAATGTATTGGCTAGTTTCTGTTTAATCATGGCCAAAAGCTTTTATGATGGTTGTTAACAGCCTAGCCTATTCTTGGTCTACATATTGCTAGTTATAATTTCATGCTTACTTATTCCTTCTATATTAGGAGTCAAATGGTATGCTTCTATTTGTCTGTGATAACAATTTTATTCTTTTTGTTGTTCTTGGAGATCAGTTTTGAATTATAAGAATTTGTGTATGCTTTTTCTTTGATGCCTGAGAAATATTTTATTGATGATTTAATATGTGGGTTATTCTCAGAAGTAAATATTCAGACAAACTAGGAAGTGGCCATAAAACTGGTATGTTCGTCTTCTCCTTTATTTAGGCTTGTGAGGATTATGAATGTGAGCGTTTTGCAAGAACATTGAACCAAATTATTACTAGTGTTTTTTTTAAGCAGTAATGGGAAAGATCATATTAAAAAGGAGGGATGTGGTAAAGCAAAGAAGCTAGGAAAAACTTATAAAGCTTTGGCCTAGCCCTACAAAAGATAGAAATGAAATAATTTCTTCCCTGAAGGGAGTTCTATCGTAATAGGCCCTATTCGAAGGTATACTATACACACTGCCGAAGCAAACAGAATACATGAAAAGAAGCATAAGATAACAATGAAATAAAATTCTAGATATCAAATACATGAAAAGAAGCATAAGATAACAATGAAATAAAATTCTAGATATGAAGTCGTTTATGGGCTTTTCCTAACTGGTGCTTCCTTGTTTCATTTCCTTTTGGGACCATGCAATTTTGCTCCCTAGAATCTGCAGCTTTGAAAATTTTTTCCTTTTCTCCTGTCCTAGACGGGGAGTTTGCAGAGGATCCTCAACACACGATGGCTTTGCTGAGGGGGATGAATATGAAAGAGAGGGAGACTAAATGACACTATTAGGAATATCCAGTCAGGCCACACTTCACTTCATGAGCTGAGATGGATTGAAACGTCCAAGTACTTGTCGTGCTGGAATCCCACATGCCTTGCTTTACCAATGGCACAATTGGCTCAAGCTACATGATTTTTCTATTTTTTTTGGTTAAAACTATGACTTCCACCTTTCCCATTGGAGCTTGGCATTAATAATTGCATTGGGCTTCACTCACCTCCTTAACACCTCTTAATACATTTCTTGAATTCTCCTAGCTCATGGAGGACACAACGCCCATTTCTACAATGATAGTGTGCGATCACGCATAGGATTGCTAAGAGAATTGGGCCAAAACTGAGGCAAAGAAAGTGATGGGGATGCAATCTCAGAGCTAAAGTAGGAGAGCTCCCTCTTTCACCTAGAGCCACTTGATGCTGAGGCTATATGGAAATCGTATGAGCCAACATTGTGCATTTCATGTTTTTTGGTGGTGGGGGTTGGAGTGAGAGGAGTTATACGAAACCAATGATATAGAAGTCCAAGATTGATTTCAGAGCATTTTTCCGGTCATCAAAACCATGAAGCGGGCTTACAAATTGTGTATCCTTTTTAAGATGGTCACTGTTTTTCCCAATAATACAATTTTACATTTCATTGTGTACATGTGAAAGATCTTTGTGTGATTACAGCCCTCATTGTTTTATTGGCCTTCCCAGGTGACTGTTTCTTGCCGCATTGTAGAGTTTTTGGGCAAATTTCCATTGAAATTGCATTGCTGTGAAAATTTGTGACTGTTACTACTCTTCAAACAATATGCACAAAGGAACTTTGAGTTAAACTGCTGGGAATATATCCAATTTTGTGTGGTTCTTGCTGGGATACATCTTCCGAATCGTAGCTATGCAATTGTCGTTTTAATCTCCATCAAGGGTTTGGTTGCGAGAAAAGCAAAGGATACATCTGTCAAGTGATTCTTATGCAATCGTTGTGAAACCCCATCAAGGATTCGGTTGCAGAGAATGCAAAAAAATGAATTCTGGCACTTTTATGGAATTTTTTTGCTTCTTGTTCTGTATATAGAACCAATGAATTTTACTTTGATTTTGTATTTTAAAGAGAGATAAGAAAACAAAACAATGCAGATCTTAGATCCAGTTTGTTGGCTACGAGCTTTAATCATCATGGTTGTTGAGATCTAGATCTTTTTTTGCCTTTACTGACTAAAATTAGAAGAGTACGTTGTGCATGCCTCCAATGTCAACAGTCTCAAGATTGGCGAGAAGTCTTCCAGAGTTCTGGTGACGGCGGGGAAGACCACAAAGTGAATATGTGGGTTATTGGAAAACCAAATGCCATTCTGGTAAGTTGTAAATTGTCTTTGCTTTATTTTTTATTGCAATTTTTTTATGACAATGTATTTATGAAATCGTAACATGCATCTATAATGTTTTAATTCTTTTATTTGTGACAGCAATAGATAGTTCCAAGGAGTTAGTAGAGTATGCATTATTTTGTCTTTGCCCAGCACTGTTATTTTCTAAAATAGGAGGGTTCCTGCTTTGTCAAGATGTCTTACTATTCTATTTTCTTATGTCCTCACATTTGTTTACTGTTAAAGGATAAGGTCAATCCTTTTTTTTTGGTCTAAATGGGTTCTGGGAGATTCCAATTGGAACCCTAAAACATTGAGGGGAACCCTTTCAAGGAACAAAAGTGCCATGATTGATGTTAATTGTGAAATGTGCAGGGTTTATCTGATCATTCAAGTGTTGTGGAGTCTGTGACTTTTGATTTTGTAGAAGCTTTGGTTGTTGCTGGAGCTGCTACTGGTACAATAAAGCTATGGGATTTGGAAGAAGCAAAACGTTAGCTATGTTATTTAACAAAGAATATGCCAGAAATA
>APFE030463105.1:0-13612 GCA_000404065.3 Pinus taeda | reverse complement strand
TAAAGGCCTTAGGAACACTAATTTGAGATGCCCTAGTGCTATCAACAAGAAGAAGAAGTGTGATAGTTAAGAGGGTTGTTTTGTGGAGCACTAGTACAGCGATAAAGGTGCAAGCTTGGTACTATTAAGAGGGCAGTTTAATGAAGCCCTAGAAGACCTCATGTACAGTGTTCATTGGAGGAGCTAATGAACTATTAGGAGGAAGATTTGTGAGCCCTAGTTCAGTGGGTTGCAGGAGGGAAAACTCATTCATAATAGGGAATATTGTAAAGAACCTAATAACTTGATCCTTTAAAGCGGTAGAGGATAGTGTTAGTGGGAAGATCACGGAGCCAATGTTCAGTCATATTGGAGAAGCTAAGAGTGGTTGATAGTAGCAGAGTGATGGTTGGAAATGTAAGCATTTTGATGTTGCAGAAGTTGTAGTGATCAGCAAAAGAGGAGGCAAAGTACCTGCTAGATGTGTTCAAGGTACGTGGATTGAAAGGAATGTTATGATCAAGCAGGTCAAGCATACTTTTTAAGGGGAAAGATTGGTGGTCATAGTTGTTGTCACCAATTCCTAGCTGTGTCTTGTACTAGGGTTCTATGTAAGGGCCATGATCCATCATATGGGAGCCCTAAGATTGTTGTAGTAAAGTTTGTATATAACAAGTTGTGGTTAGAAAAATTGTCTTGCGTACAACTTGATTCATTGTTGTTTGTTATTCCATTGTGCAAAGTGCTTTTGTTGTGGAATTTGAGTGTGTTTGTGATCGTGATATTGGACTCAAACATGATTCTTAAGTGTCGTGGAAAATTCAACAGGTTTTCCACATTATACTAGCCGTTGGAAATGTCCAAGCCCTCGTTCAAGTAACATTTTGTAATAAAAGTGGAAATTTTGAATTCCTAAGCACTCGAGATACCTTTTCAAACAAGTCAAGAGATTATTTGATGGAACATGCTTAGGTCAATTCGGGCCTCCTTTTCTCAAATTGATCTTCTAATTGGTTGGACATCTCACGTCATTTGAAGGATTTATGTAATAGGATGACAAAATTTGTAATTTTACTTAGTCTCCAGCCATATTGTGTGTGAAAAGTCACTTATCTTTTGAAGCAAAAGGAGGAAATGTGTTGAGAGCCTCATCTATAAATAGAGATCTCTCTCTCCTTTGCAAATCATTGTGAATTGCTGAGATCATTTTGCTATAATGTGAAATATTTTCATGAAATCTTTGGTGTTCATCTTGAAGTTTATCTTTCTTGGTTGATTTCAAATATTCCTACGGAAATTTGCAAATAACTAAAGAATACTACACAAACTAACTAGATTGATCAATTTGAAGCGCAACTTTGTCACTTGTAAAGGGATGTCTAGGGTTTTATTCACACATCTCTCTTGTTGGTGTAAGGTAGAGTTTGTCTCTCTTTGTTGGGCCATGCCCTAGTGCTCCCCACCAAGGGTTTCAATTTATTTTGTATCATAGTGTAGCTAATGGTTGACGACTTTCCCCTAAGTAGGATCCTTTCTAGTAGGGTTTGATTTCAAAAAAAAATCTTGATTAGACTTGAGGTCACTTAACTTCTAGTGATACTCCTCTAGCCATAAACCATTAGCATGGACTAACCAACTTAAGACGAGCATCAAATTTGACCCCATAGCCCTAGTGGAAATAAGGCACACTCCTCATCTCTTTTTACTAAATTCTGCGATTGCCCTTAATTTTTATTATTTAAAAATCCTTAAGAATAGAAAAAAATACATAAAAAATAAATTACAGAAAAATATAAGAATCAAAAATAAAAATTGATCCCGAGAATTTTTTTACTTTTATGTCTAAATAAGATATGACTGATTACATTTTGATTCTAGACTCATTTTTTAGAATGGTGTGCCACATTGAATATCTAAGATAGTGCCCCTCTCCTTTCTTGCATTTAATGTTGATCTAAAAAATGTGGAAGGATTTTGAAGGAGATTTTAAAAATCTGATTTTATCTTCAACAATTATAGCTCAAGTATTGGTAAAATCCCTCCCCTTGAGATACACAAAAAGTTGATTCCTACCCTTCTAATCCCCAACAACATTTCTAAAGTTTTCTAATTGAATATCACTCACCTTTGGAAGTGTTTTCAGTTGTCCTAACAATTGCAACATGTTTCATACTAATTGGGACACTTTCATTTTTCAACCCCCGGGAATTGGTGCCCCAAAATTGAGTAACAATTTCCAGATTTGAATAACTTTTTGAATAATCAATACTTTGAAGTGCTAGTATGTTTATTTTCATTATATTTTATCATAATATAAACTCAAATTCATATTCGTAAGTTTCTATAGGATTTTTGGGCTTATGAGAGGCCCTAGAGGCCAAAAGTGAGAGGAGAGTGTGCTTAGGTGACATTAGGGGCATCTGATGTGTGCTTACCATTTGGAATATTGGCCAAGCCTTTATAAGCTTGCTAATATGAGTGGTAATAGGTCTCTAGGGTAGGGGTTTAGTAAATTTAAAATCCCTTGCCACCAAAAAGAATTAGAGAGACTTACCCTGAGATATAGAAGAGTTAATGACATCTCATTAGTAAAATTAGCAAAATGTGGCATGATTGTTAAAGTGAGGCAATATGCTACCATAGGGAAGGAGAGAGGTGTTACAACTCGATTTTAGAGAAAATTAAGAAAAACTAAGAGGAAGTGAATGAGAAAGGGGAATGCTAATAGGTCCATTACGATTTTACCCTTCATTAAAAGCCTAGTGCCATAGATTAATTACAATTCACAACATGTAGATAACAACCAATTAAAAAACGAAACCAAACTAACATGGGGTTACCTCATAAATTTATTTTGATGAGATAACTAACCTAAGAGCTAGATATGAAAGAGAGGAAAATCAAAACAGTCTAACCTTGTTGCCCCAACAGAGATGATCGTTGGGCCTTGAGCAACTTCCACGTGATATTGCACCTATTGATGATCCTCCATATGTTGAAATGTTGAGCTTGAAATCTTGGGTATTGGAATTTTTTATGATGTGCCTCTTACCCACCAAAATGCGTAACCCCAAAGGAGAAAACTTTTCTCTTGCATTTGATAGCCATTCGGACAACCAGCTAGCCATCAACCTTTTATATCCATTTCTTGATGATTATATGCCTTCGCCATCTGCATCAACCACATACCTCTCCCCATCCAACATTTCCTCTTGGATGAAAGTGAGCTTCTATTCAAAACGTACTTTGATGATTTTGCAATCGAGTTCTTATACTAGTTTATTTTGTGCATTTAGTATCGATAACTGGGTGATTTAGAAGATTGATCGATATTGACACTAAATTTGTTCTCTCACCTTACTAGGGGAGTTAATCTTTAGCCCTAGTATATTAGGACCTTCCTTAAGGGCTTAGGTTTGTAGGAGGGGCACTTGGGACATACGGATTGAAATAGCATGTTCATCTTTCCCTACATCATGTTTCCCACTTCCCATACCACACTACAAGCCCCTTATACCACCTCCATTCTTCAGGTCTAACTTGTCATTGGTTCATTGGGATTTGGCACTCTCTTGTCCACACTCCTTGAGTAGGAGAAATGTTGTCCTCGAAGTTAATGAAAATAAAAGAATGGAAAAGCATATTATGGTCACAATGAAAGAAAAAAAAGAAAATCAAAATGTAAAAGAAGGTCAGGATAGAAGTTAGCGCATGGGAAAAATCTTAAAATGAGCTCTACCCTCCTCATTGGTCATCACCTGATTCCTGAAAACTTGATTTCATTAAAATGAAACCTTTTATGTCCCAACCCTAATGAGAAATACATTATCTCATCTCAACAGGTAAAATAAATACTAAATCATAAGAGCAAGCTCTAACCCTTAAGTTATGCACCCAAAATAAAAAGCATTATGATGAAAAAGTAAAAAGCACACTAGATGTGTGCCCTAGAATGAAAACCCTAGTTTGAAATTCCTTGACTTGGGGACTTCTTCGAGGGTTGTATGAGCTTAGTATTCATTGGAATAAATCATAAGAATCCCTTTCTTCTCCTTGCCTTGATCTCAGGAATAACTTTAACCACAATAATTCACAAAACCATAGATCTCGTGCAACTTTCTTCTAAGTTTCTAATAAAGAGCGAAAACCGTTTTGAAGTTCCATATTATCACATAGAGCGTCCCTTAAAAATTTCTACCTCATCACCTAGTACCTCAAACCTAGAACATCAATAAAAGATGATTCCTTATCTACCGGGACTCCTCCCACTAGTGAAATTCCATAAAGAGGAGGAGACATTGGTTGTGGTGACAATGGGATATTATCCCATTGTTATCACATAGTTTATCTCTTTGACCCATAGGCTTTCCCTCCTTAAGGCCTGCTAGATTGTGGTAACACAACCTACAACATAAAAGTAAATGTATTTCCACATACAAGGAGGTGATAACAATAGAAAATCTCAATGAGGGTGAGAAGCGAGTGAAGGTGAGAAAAGGAGAAGGAGAGGTGGAAAAGGTAGGGATGAACTAGTGGAGGAAAGATAGATCAAAGTTACTAAATCCTGGATCAAAAAACTAAACCAAATAAGCAAGAGGGGGCAAAAATAGAGATGAACAACTAAAGCCAAGAAGTAAGAGGTGGACACACTAGTTGAGATAGCAAATGAAAGAGGTGAGAATTACAACTCTGTAGCACAAATAGTGAAGGAAAGAAGAAAAAGTTGAAAATCCTAGTTGTGAACTCCGAAATGCAATAGATGAGTGGAAGCAAGCATTGGAGCAATGGTTGGAGATGTGATCCCATAGCTGCAGTCTATAGGATGCGACAACCGAGACCAAAGTCCCTGATAGGCAAAGGAAAGGAATGGCGATTGGTCCGATCTAAGGAGAATCCATCTCAGGTCGGGCCCTACTTGAGAAGACGACCTAGAGAGACCCATTAGTGGTGATGCAGCCTAGGAAACGGGCAAGAAAAACAAATATAGAGAGAGAGGATATAAGATAAAGGGTTCATTAGTAAAAGTATCAATGCGGGTGCTATTAATTTTTTGAGAAACCCTCAACATATAAGGCCTAGGTTTCTCTCACAATTGACCCTCCCAAAAACAAAGCATCACTCAACTTGGTAGAGCATATTAATTATCGACAACTTATGAGGCTAGTATAATCCACAAGCCACTAGAGAAAGGTTAGTACTAGACGGAAAGGATTTCATTCAACATTCGATGGGTAAGCAGAAGAGAAAAATAGTATGGGAAAGAAAGCATCACACAGCATTCTTATCTGCTATGGTGATATGCGAGCCTCAGGAGGTGGCTCTACTATGACTCATGATTTATGGGTGCACTTGTTGAGTAGCCCTATAAAGGTGATCGCTTATTGTACCTTGCCCCTCAATTTCCCATTATCTTAATGCACTCTTTGTTCCCCAAATCAACCATATCCATATGCATGCGCACCTATTTGGCAATGACCATCATTCTTCATTGAAGTCTCACAGTTTCTAATACATTAATGCTCCCTAATGCAATGACCCACATCCTCCAAGGCAGTGAAAAGATCTCTTGTGACCTCCAAGTCAAGAAACTATTAACGCGCCCTTTAATGTCCCATTTGCATCGATGAGGTACCTTGAAAACGAGTCAACTTCTACTTTTGGTGTAACCATGACGTTAAAAGAGGTATCATGGCAAATGTGTTGAGTAAGCAATATGTCAAAGCAAGTCAAGGACACATCATGGACCAAGGATAACTCATGTTCAGGAAAAGTTCAAGCCTTAAACCACACAAAAAGCGGGAAAATGGACCTAGATAAGGAGTGTCGTCCACCCTTTCTACCCATTGGATCATGTAAGGGTCAATTTGGAGGAATGTTGAGGAAAAACATAAGGCCATATAGGTCTCCAAGCAATCCAAGGTACATTTCAAGTAAAAAACAATCAAGGAGCATAAAAGCATGGCTTGAATCATCTTTGCACCAAGGAAAGCGAGGTCGTCCACATTAAACTAGCTGTTGGAAAGGCCAACATCTTCATTCAAGCAACATTGTGCAAACAAAATGGAAATTTTGACTTCCTAAGCACTCAGGTTAATTTTTCAAGGAATGTCAAGCTATTTCTTGATGGAAAGTTGTACCCTTAGACCAATTAGGACCTCCTTTTGTCAAATCAAACCTCTAATTGGTGGGATGTCTCACCTATTTTAAGATTTAATTTATGTAATGAAATAACTTGTAGTTTGACTTAATCGTGAAGCATATTGTGGATGAAAAGTTGCTTGTTTTTTCAAGAAAAAGGAGGAAAGATATTGAGATCCTAATCTAAAAAAAGAGAAAGCTCCCTCCTTTGTAGATTGTTCTGAATTGTTGAGATATTTTTCCATAATGTGAAATATTTTCATGAAATCTTTGGTGTTCATCATGAATTATCTTTCCTGGTTGATTTCACATATTTCTTAAGGCGATTTGTGGATAACTAAATGTTAATTTTAGGCATGTTCTATGCTAAGAGCAATTTACTTCAATTTTTACATTTTAGCTCAATATCAATTCCAGATTAGCAATCACATTTAGCATGATAGTAAAATGCAGATAGAACATAAACATAAGTCGCAGAAAACAAACCAAGAGAAGAGGACACAAGATGTGGCACCAGCCAAGGACAAACCCCAACGTTGGGAAACCTTTGATCAAATCTTCTTATGATCTTCAATAGTTTAGCAAAGAGAGATAATATATATACATTTGAAGTCAACACTTTGACTTGCCAAAATCAGACATCAGAGATCTTCACTATGAATATCACACAATGGAGTTATTCTCTGGCATCAAGGATTGCAGCTTGGAATGCTGATAGAGCATCCCTCAATCTTCAACTGATTTGCAGCATATCAAGCTTATAGAATAAGGTTCTCCAAGTTGAGACCCTTACATCATCATGTTGCTCCTTGTTAGTTGAATCAACCTCAACGCAATCCTTCTAATATCCTAATGTTGCTGGCTATGCCCTGCGACCTAGCTCAGCAAGACTAAGCCGGAATAAGGTCCAAAGTACTATCTCCTAACAGTCCCAAAATCTGCCCAGATTTAACTTGCAATTGTTCTCCAAGAGAAGGTTGTCCCCTTTATTATTTAGAGCAGCCTATTTTCCTTTAACAATAGGTTTGCCTTCCATAAGACCATCCTCCACTTGACATCATAGGTTATGGCATCATGGTAAGTTGCAGTCTGTACCAACCCTTAAGCATGCACCCAAACAAGTTGCTAACACTACAGCTAGGTCTCACATGTATATATAAGGCATTGTCATTTAAAGGGAGGGTTTGGGTGGTAATACAAATTCATAACTAGAATGTGAAATATCAAAAATATAAATGAAAATAGAAAGGAAAGCGAGAAGAATTAGAATATCCATACCTGTATTTGATGATAGTTGATGATGTAGGAGCTTGTTGAGCTACGAAAAGATATGCGAGTGTGGTAATCTCAATGCTAAAAATGCATGTTACCCACCAAAAGTGGGTGACCCCATAGGAGAAAAAATTCTCCTAGATCTCCCTTGAGAAAATAGTCGATAGATCCTAATAGCCACCAATGTAGTTGATACATTGTGCCATTTGATTTTCACTCCCTGCATCAGTCATATGTCCCCTCACCCATCTTTACAGAACATATGTTTGAAGGTGGAATATCCAACCCAAAAGCTCTGTTCTTCATTGTGCAATCAGGTGCTTATGCTTGCTTTTCGTTGGGCATCCTAGGAATGGATTATTGAATGACTTGGGAAAAAGGAAGGGCTTTGACAATAGTTTTGTTCCCTCACCTCAAATGGGGCAGGTTAATCCTCAATCCTAGTCCCGTGGGATCACCTTTATTGGCCTATGGCTTTAGGAAGGGCACTATTTAGGAAACCTTGATTTTGGTACCGCAATCACGTTTTTTCCATCCAGATTTTTCCCTCCCCTCCACACGTTACAACCCCTATTTCATCATATTCCTTCTTCGGCTCCACAAGGGACTCGCACACCCACTCCCCTTGTCCACATGTCTAGGTTGCGCCTGGAAATGTTGCCCGGGAGGTTGATGAAGCTAAAATAATGTTAAAAGCATGTCCTGGCCACAAGCAAGAAAAAAAAAGAAAAAGAACATTATAAAATGCAAAAGATGGATGGGACATTTAATATAGCACATGGGAAAAAGTCCAACATGAGCTCTACCCCTTATTATGGCCATTACCCTGGTTCCTATGGCCCTATGAGTGCCCCCAAATCATTGAGGAACCCGTGCACATCCCAACCCTTGGTGAGCGATGAACTGCCCTACCTTAAGGGGTTGATAACTACTTATATCATACACAACATGCTCTCATTTCCTAGAGCCCAGACCAGTAATAGAAAGAAAAATCAAGAAAAGGAAAAAGGATAGTAAAGAAGGGTGGTAAAACAAACTAAAGTTAACTCATGTATCAATGATTGCTCCCTCCTACATCTATACACCTAAATAATCATCATTGCCATCCTTGAACCCATGGCATTTGGCCTTGAGACCCTAGTATCCCCATTCATTCATCATCATTCACATGACATCTATCAATTAAATGATGTACTAGGGACCTGTCTTTACCCTTAGGGACTGGGAACACCAAATAGGGTTGTTTATTACCCACTCCTAGCTAGGGAGGTAACACTAAATTTGGAAAGGAAGCCCACTATGAAGTCTCAATGTGCCCTTGAGAAATAATCTTGGTTCACTTAGATGTACTAATGAATTATTGTACCTAATTGTGAGGATGCACATTGGTGTTATATGTGATTGGTAGGTGGTTTCATCATGGGTTGGGAAACTTAAGCAGGGCCCGGGTCCACCAGAGGATCATATTGACACCACAGGGTGAAGCATTGAGAGCCATTAGACTCTCATCATGTGTAGAGCATCATTCCATGCCATGGGAACACACAACGCCTTTAGCAGTTTGCTCATTGCCCTACATTATTCACGAGAAGTTGTGCTTGGACCAATGTGCCCTGACCAACTTAACATTATATGGCAGTTGATCCAAGGCCCAGAAGAGGTTTGTCTAATCCGTCGAGACATGGGAGGGCAAGCACCATCGTTGAAGCCCTCGGTATTGGGGCATCACATGCTATTTTATAATTAGGAGACCCATGGGACTAGCTTTTCTGCACCAAACTCATTTTGGGGCCCCACATGATGACTTGCATGGAGAGTAAGGAGCCATTCCCTCGTTCATAATTTATGGAGCCCTCTCACACACTTTGGCACCAAGAGGACTCAACGTGGCCCTCAAACAACCCTACATCAACATGATGTCATCAATTCGGCTAGCAGTTGGATGATTATTTCATAATTTGTAAATGCTACTTGGTCGGCTTGTGACCAAGGCATGTATTTTGCACATTTTTATAATGTTAGGGGCCTTGGGCCAATAATTTGACCTACTAGGTTTCATATAAATAAAACTCAACTTCATTTGTTTTCGATCATCATCGCAGTTGGGAACTTCGGCCTTCTTGGCAAATCGGAACTTTTTCTTTGGATTAGCTATTGAATGTCTTGGATGCATTTTGATATTTGGAGATGAAATTTGATTTTTTTTGGAGCTATCTCTTGAATTTTGGATGGATATATCATGTTGTCATCTTGTAAGTGCCTCTTGTTGAAGTTTCAATCTTGAAAAATGTCTAATGTATGGAATTGTTGCAACTAGATTAGCGTTATATTGTGCCCAAATTATTGAAGATTTATTTTGAAAGTCATTTGGTTGGCAATTGCACATGCTACTCATAGCATGACATGTGATGAATGTTCCTAGTGGATGAAATTTTGTTTTTCATCCATAAAACTCCATAAATTTGGAGTGGGTAATTGTTGAGGTTTGGTATCTAGGGCATCAATTATTTACCTCCTTAAAGACAATTATGGAAAATATGAAGCATCTCGAACTCCATAAGCCCAAAGGAAAAGGCACTGGTCCAAACCATTTCGTGATCAAATACTTCTTTCTCCATATTTTCTTCTCCCGAAGTTTTGGTCCCCTCTTCTTGGATGGCTAGGTTAGGGCATCGAGCAAAATTCTCTAGAGTGGAAGGGTGGATTCCGAGATCATAGACTTCAAGCTTAGGTTCCTAGCGCAAGACCTCAATGTTTCACAAACATCTCCTGTGTTTTCAACCATAACAATTCTTGCCACGGGTGTTCCCTAGAAGGGAAACCCTAGTTTGCATTTCCTTGACTTGGGGACTTCTTCGAGAAGCGAGTTTAGTTGAGAAGAGGAGAAGGAAAGAGAGGCGGTAAAAGTAGGGATGAATGAGTGGAGGAAAGAGAGATCAAAGTTACTAAACCCAAGACCAAAAAATTGAACCAAATACACAAGATGGGAAGACAATAAAGATGAACAACTGGAGCCAAGAAGTAAGAGGTTGCTACACTAGTTGAGATAACAAATGAGAGAGGTGAGAATTGACACTCTGGACCACAAATAGCGAAGGAAAGAAGAAAACGTTGGCAATGCTAGTGTTTAACTAGGGAATGCAATAAACAAGTGGAAGCAACCATTTGAGCAATGGATGGAGATGCGATCCCATAGCTGCAGTCTACAGGATGCGACCACCAAGACCAAAGTCCCTAATAGGAAAAGGAGAGGCATGACGATTGGTCCCATCTAAGGATAAGCCATCTCAGGTCGGGCCCTACCTGAGAAGACGACCTAGAGAGGCCCATTAGAGGTGATGTAACCTAGGGATGGGGAAATAAATAAAACAAAAAGAGATGATATAGAAGGACTTCCCCAAGATGATTAAGAAGTAAAGAAGTATAAAGGAGAATGGGTTCATGAGTACAAGTGTGAATGGAGGTGTTATTGCATGAATGAGTCGACCTATCCCAGGTACCGGTGTAGGAGAATAGAGGTATGCTTGGTCATTTTCAGGGACGCCACAGGGCTGTATGAAGTAACTAAAGTCATATAGAGAGGCCAAGATGTTTAGGTCTGTGGTAGAGCTGTAAAAGAGGTTGACGTGTGGAGATAAGTTGTTGTTAGGTGATGGAAGGGTTGTTCAAGGTTTTGAAGAACAGTCTTTGTGCCCTAGTTAGTCCTCTCTCTACGGTAACTTGCCCTAAAGAGTATGCTCCAAAGTATGATAAGTTTCACTCTAATTTTGTGTCCATGGGAGAGAGGAAAGAGACGCTAAGAAGCAGACATATGGACTATGATTTGGGCCACAAATTCTGGGTGTATTGTGAAAAGATACTATGCATATGTCTCTCCTGAAGTGGACCATATGGACCATATCCAACCTCAAGTAGTTGTACAGAAGTGCAAGTTTATGTGCATAGTATAGGGCTAATACAATGAAGGAAAATAGGGTTAACGTGGAGCAGATTCATTGGAAGGGAGAGTTTCTCTGGAGTGGTTGGATAATATTTTCCTAAAGGCCTTGGGAACACAAATTTGAGATGCCCTGGTGCTATCAACAAGAAGCAAAAGTGGTGAAAGTTAAAAAGGTTGTTTTATGGAGCCCTATTACAGTGATAAAGGTGCAAGCTTGGTACTATTAAGAGGGCAGCTTAATGGAGCCCTAGAAGACCTCATGTACAGTGTTCATTGGAGGAGCTAATGAAATGTTAGGAGGAAGATTTGTGAGCCCTAGTTCAGCGGGTTGTAGGAAGGAAAACTCATTCATAATAGGGCATATTGTAAAGACCCGAAGAACTTGATCCTCTGGAAAGGAATATGACATTGTTAGTGGGAAGATCACGGAGCCAATGATCAATCATCTTGGAGAAGCCAAGAGTGGTTTATAGTAGCAGATAGACTATTGGAAATGAAGCAATTTGATGTTGCAGAATTTGTAGTGATCAGCAAAAGAGGAGGCAAAGTACCTGCTAGATGTGTTCAAGGTACGTAGATTGAAAGGACTGTTATGATCAAGCAGGTTAAGTGTACTTTGTTCAGGGCAAGATTGGTGGTCATAGTTGATGACACCAAACCCTAGTTGTGTCTTGCACTAGGGTTCTATGTAAGGGCCATGATCCATCGTATGGGAGCCCTAAGATTGTTGTATTAAAGTTTGTATATAACAAGTTGTGGTCTGAAAAATTGACTTGTGTACAACTTGATTCAATGTTATTTGTTATTCCATTGTGCCAAGTGCTTTTGTTGTGGCATTTGACTGTGTTTGTGATCTTGATATTAGACTCAAACCTGAATTTTAAGTGTCGTGGAAAATTCAACAGGTTGTCCGCATTATACTAGCCGTTGGAAATGTCCAAGCCCAAGCCCTCGTTCAAGTAACGTTGTGCAAGAAAAGTGGAAAGTTTGAATTTCTATGCACTCAAGATACTTTTTCAAACAATTCAAGCCATTCTTTGATGGAACATTATATGATTAGGTCAATTCGGGCCTCCTTTTCTCAAATTGATCCTCTAATTGGTGGGACATCTCACCTCATTTGAAGGATTTATGTAATGCGCTAACAAAAATTGTAATTTTACTTAGTCTCCAACCATATTGTGTATGAAAAGTCACTTATCTTTTGAAGCAAAAGGAGGAAATGTGTTGAGAGCCTCATCTATAAATAAATACCTCTCTCTCCTTTGCAAGTCATTGTGAATTGTTGAGATCATTTTGCCATAATGTGAAATATTTTCATGAAATCTTTGGTGTTCATCTTGAACTTTATCTTTCGTTGATTTAAAATATTCCTAAGGAAATTTGCAAATAACTAGAGAATACTACACAGACTAACTAGATTGATCAATTTGAAGAGCAACTTTGTCACTTGTAAAGGGATGTCTAGGGTTTTATTCGCACATCTCTCTCGTCCATGTAAGGTAGAGTTCGTCTCTCTTTGTTGGGCCATGCCCTAGTGCTCCCCACCAAGGGTTTCAATTTATTTTGCATCATAGTTGATCAAATTGTTGACGGATTTCCCCTAAGTAGGATCCTTTCTTGTAGGGCTTGATTTCAAAACATTTTATTGATTAGCCTTGAGGTGATTTAACTTCTAGTGTTCCTCCTCTAGCCATAAACCACAAGCATGGACTAACCAACTTAAGACGAGCATCAATTTGACCCCAAAGCCCTAGTGGAAATAAGGCACACTCCTCATCTCTTTTTACTAAATTCTGCAATTTCCCTTAACTTTTTATTATTGAAAAAGCCTTAAGAAAAGAAAAAAATACATAAAAAATAAATAACAGCAAAATATAAGCATCAAAAATAAAAATTGATCCCAAGAATTTTTTTACTTTTATGTCTAAATAAGATTTGAATAATTACATTTTGATTCTAGACTCAATTTTTAGAATGGTGTGCCACATTGAATATCTAAGAAAGATAGTGCCCCCTCTCCTTTCTTGCATTTAATTTTGATCTAAAAAATGTGGAAGGGTTTTGAAGGAGATTTTAGAATCTGATTTTATCTTCAGTAATTATAGCTCAAGTATTGGTAAATTCCCTTGCCTCGAGATACATGAAAAGTTGATTCTAACCCTAGAAGACCTCATGTACAATGTTCATTGGAGGAGCTACTGAACTGATAGGAGGAAGATTTGTGAGCCCTAGTTCAGTGGGTTGCAAGAGGGAAAACTCATTCATAATAGGGCATATTGT
>APFE030463099.1:34325-48702 GCA_000404065.3 Pinus taeda | reverse complement strand
GTTCTGCCATCGTTCTATCTCCTCATCTGAATCCGATGTGCAGGAACTATCACGCTCCCATGAGATTTTCTCATCCGCTATGGGATTCACCTGATCCAAGTCTTATGCTTTTATCTGGTAGATGCAGTCTATTTCATCGTCACTATCCATGTCGTGCAATAGTTTGGTGTAGCATACTATTTCTGCTAGGTCCAGTGGAACTATAACACAGAGTGAATTTTTCTCGAATGTTATATTTCGTCTTTTTAAATTGATGACATCATTCATGTCCATGGCCCAATCTATTCCTAACAGTGCAAGGTATGGATTACTGTCATCAACAATTTCTATCACCTCAAATTTTGTCTGCGTACTTATGCCTTCAATGTCCACTGTCACCCCTTGCAATCTTCCCATTGGTAAGATCTCTTGTTGGTTGGCCATCCGTAATTGAATAGAAGACCACTATAGTTTAGGCCTACCTATGCGTTCCCACATTTGCTTCGGCAATACATTCACATCTGACCACAGATCCAAGATGACCTGATCCATCTCATACTCATCGATTTGCGCCGTCATTCGCATTTCCCACTCAGTGTGCAGAGCATGTTTTCCTAGTTTTTGGACTACGCGTGACTCCCCTAATCCTGTGCACCTAGTGATTAGTTCTTGTAGTCCTTTAATTGCCTTATTATCACATAGCAGCTTCATACATGTCTCTAAAAGGGTAGTAAGCATCGAGGGATCCATTCCCAGCTCAATTGGATCCCTACTAGCTAGAGTAGAGGCTTCCCTGAAGCTCTTCTTAGCTTCCTTAGATGTCCCCTTCACATGTTCCATCTCAAAGTTAGGTTCCTTCATATCTTCTTCGTACTATTTCCTCTCATCCCCCCCTATAGTTGCGCCACTCCTTAGTACCATGTTTACATTGGGGTCCTCCTCACGTGGCTCAAACCTCATTATTTGGATATTTTGAGTTGGACTAGGCTGTAGTATCCCCTTTTCGCGCATTTAGGCAATTAGCGTCAAATAATCTACCATTTCACGGTCAAACTGCTCACAATATGGAAAATATATTTGCGTCAGATTATTACAATTCCGAGCGTAGTGCCCCAGCCCTCTTCAATTATAACAGATCAACTGTCTGCACCCTTGTCTAGGTCCCATTCTTCCTCTCGCTCGTCTGCGTCCTTGCAATCCACCGCATGGCCCCACGCCTAGGTCAAAATCCCACGTTTCAGTCTACATTCTATAGACTGTGGTCCTCTCCATCATTAGCTTGTAACTACGACACGTTCACTCGTCATGACCCACTGATCTACAGAAGTTGCAATACAGCTACTACGGGGTTCGCATATACTTCTACAACAAGTGATAGTTGTTTGTTGTGTGCTTTCCTCCTACTTAACAAATCACACACCAGAGTGCGAGTGCTGCACTTGGCCCTTCTTGTACCTCTAGTCTTAAAGGGATCAGCCCCCCTCCCGCCAAATAGTTCGTGAATACAAGGCAGTGATCCTTGTCGAGCCCTTGGCCTTTGCATTTGATACACCACACTTCTTCGCACTTCTCTAGTCGGGGCACCCTATCTTGCTTCAAAATTTGCATCTCTAAACATAGATTTTGTAGTTTCTTATAGATTTGCTGAACTCCCAACCCCAGATCCTGTATTTGAGTTTCATGCAACCTCATTGCTATCTCTAATGCTTCAGCTTAGGTTGAGATCTTTTGCTGTGATAGTGCCATCCTCAGATGTGGTTTCAAAGATTCCACAAACCACGCGCGGTGTTGTGCATCTGTCAACGTCATCTTAGCCTCATGGATCGTACTCTTCAATATCTGATCCAAATCCCATGGGGTTTCACCTAGAAACATCACGATTTCTTTGAACCTAATGATTGTCTGTGTCTTTGATTTCAACCGGCTAAATTCTTTGTTCAATGCATCCTGGATTTCCGTTATTCCCACATTTGGGTGATCACTGGAGTACTTTACATACCACATCAACGCGCAATCCTGTAGTGTGCTTACCAAAGTAGCATTTTTTATGTTATCATCTGTAACACCTTGGGCTTCCCATGCTACCTTTATCACAAACCAGAACTAATATGGTTCCTCATTTCCTATGCCTCTAAATACAAGCAACTTGATCGTGCTCGTCATTCCAACACCCGGGGTGGTGGAGGTGGGGTTGGTGAAGATGGGGTTGATGTATGTGAAGTGGGTGTGGGTGTGAATGGAGGTGGTAATAGTGGAATGCACTGCTTGATCAAATAGACCATGCTTCTCAGAGAGAACCCAACGAGTTCCTCTTTGCTTTCTCGCGATAGTGAAATCAGGGGACTTTTCTCCAATCCTTTGGTCCCTCGGCAACCTCTTCCACTCCACATTGCCCTAGACATCAATGGATTCGCATAACCCATTTTTCACATAACAGCATTTTAATCCAAGTATTCAATGATTTTATGTACTTACCCCTTGGTCCCTAGAGAAAATGGCTTTCCACTTCATTATAACTTACGGTTGTTTCTATTGCAAACTCAGTAATAAACTGTCCTATTATCCGATCCAGCCAATGATCTACTGCCCATGCGATTTTATCTTCATATGCCCCTAGCTACGCACCAAATAGGGAGTCCATGCAATTTTTTGATCAAGTCTACACCTTCCCACACTATCAGCTAGCCTTGTGATCCATTCATACAGCTCTAACGAGAAGGTCGCGAAGAAGATCTCATGGATCTCCATATATATGTAGCGATCCAGCCACCTCTCTTTAGATATTCGTGGGTTTTTGTTTTCCTGTACCACGAACTCGTGTAGTTTCTAATCCAACCACTCTTCAATCTCTTTCTTTGTAGGGTTCTAGTGTTGTGAAATCAGACATCCCTTAGGCAGATCTTGGTCCCAAGAATGGAACCATTTGTTGGCTTATTGGGGCCTGACCCAGGTTCGGAGCGTTATTAGCCAAACAAATCCCACACTACCAGCCCTTTTGACAATAGCCCGCGGAGCGCAGACTAAAATCTCACTCGAGGTGGTAGGGGAGGGTGCTAGAACTAGGTTTCTGCACAATTGGGATGTCTATATGTGGTCTAGATGGGGTCGCGAACCATCTGTTCCCTCGCGCTACTCTGTACTACTATCAGGCTTTTGCATAGATCCACAACGATGTGCTTATAATTAACAAGTTTATTATTGATCTAATCTACTTCATAAAGTCTTTAAGAAAACATTTAACAGTAATAATCAGGGCACACAATCATCAATATGCATAAACTTAGAACATAAGAAAACAAATATATTTGCGATAAAGCACACAACTCGTTCAGAAACTCTTATATTTATTTATATTCTGTCAATACAACCAAATCCACCCTGCGCACTCAACTGCAGGGGTCCGCACACATAGTTTTGAACTCTACTAGGCCTCTGCACACACAGCTACAGAGCATCTATCTATCTACCAAAACCCTCGACTCGGACTTACAGATGCAGAGAGAATATATCCTTCATAAACCCATAACATTAAGATCCAAAACAAAAAATTTCCTTCTAACGTTAAAGCCTTGCTCTATTTATACATTCCCATGGTCCGCAGACCATGGGCAGGCTAACTCACTTTCTAGTTTCTTACATTATTTTTAGGTGGACAATCCTTTGAATTGACTCATTACAATTCGCGCTCCACACATCTCATAGTGCCTTTACCATGATGTTACCAAAATTATGGGCTTTGAGCCCCAAAACCCTTACACGGGGCCTCCGCTACCCAATAATGAGGGCTTTCTTTCTTTTAGGGGAAGAAAATATGAGTTAAAATTCTTGCAAAGTAACAACCCATTAGGCATATTTATGGTTCATCATATGACGAGTGAGAAAGTATTGCATGGGGTTGATAATGGTAATGACGAGGTTGCTCTGAAGGATAATGTAATGTTGAAGCTACTGTATGGAGCGTGCAAGGGCTAAGGCATTTTTCCTAGCTAGATCATAATTCAAAGAAGGTCTAGAGAGGTTTCTGCTAGTAATAGATGGTGTGTTCTCTATTATTGGTGCCTTCTTGGACTAACATTCCTGTAATGGATACTTCAGATGATGAGAGGTAGATGGTGTAGTCCTTGTTATGGTCAGGAGGGCTTATTAATGGTGCTTATGAGAGTGTATTTCAAAGCCTCGAATGATTTTTTATCTTTCTCATCCCACTGGAGTGAGACATCCTGACAGAGAAGGCAGAGAAAAATGTGCACATATATGACATAATCAGGATCCTATAAAATTTGTAGTTACTTCAAAGTTTTAGGTGGTGGGATTTTGCGGATTTATTGTAATTTTAGCAGGTCAACTTGGATACCCTATTGGTAGACAATGAATCCCAACAACCTTCCTACATTTATGCAAAACACGCACTTGAGGGTCCCTCCAAGCGTAGATTATATTGTTGACAGTGCTGAAAGAAAGAAGAATACTCTTAAGGTGATCTGAGCTCTTCTTGGAAAATATTGTAAGGTCATCCAAAGAGGTAAGTATCAGATGAGCCAAATCATGAAAAATGTATTTCATAGCCCATTGAAAAGTGTCTCTAGAATTTGTAAGGCCAAAGGGCATATTGCAGTAGGCGAAAGTACCCCAATGGTTGGTAAAAGAGATTTTATTTTATCCATATGGTGTATCTGTATCTAATTATATCCTGAGAAGTTGTCCATGAAGGATAAGGCTTTGTGCCCTAAACAAGTTTCAGTGGCTTAACCAATAAAGGGTGTGGGATAATTATCCTTAGGGCATTCTTTGTTTAAATTTTGGAAATCAGTACAAACACATATAATGACTTCTTTCTTCATGACAGGTACAAGTTTGGAAACCCAAGATGTGTAGTAAATAAGGTAAATGAAATTAGCTCTATGTAACTTATCAATTTCTTATTTAATTCCTCTTCCTTATATGGATGGGGTTGGCATTACTTTTTCCTTTAAGGGTAGGCATCAGGCCACATGTCGATGTGGTTCTCTATGATGTTGGGGCTAATGCTAGGCATTTTAGAATATGACCATCAAAGTCATCCCTAAACTCTTGGAATAGGGCTTTTTTTGAGGCAACTTCTTGAAGTGAAAAAACTACCCCTAACAAGATCTCTTCGATGATGTTGAGCTTGGTTGAGATGCCTACCTTGATAGTGGGTGAGATATTGGGTGTGTTCCCTTCTTCAACTTCATTGGGCATGGGAATAGCATTTTTAAACCAATGTAAATGGATTGTAGGAACAAAATATTTAGTTTCTACTATGAAAATGTTATTAATTGGTGCATTATTAGGTGTGAATTCTCTTTCTAGGAGGAAGAAAGAGAAATGATGCATGGGATCCCATGGAAATTTTGTTTTTGTCATCACCTCCAAGATGTTCT
Source organism: Pinus taeda (assembly GCA_000404065.3). Lineage (NCBI taxonomy): Eukaryota > Viridiplantae > Streptophyta > Pinopsida > Pinales > Pinaceae > Pinus > Pinus taeda. Next base: position 43,321 of record APFE030463099.1, on the reverse strand, counting down.
CATTAGAATGAAAGAGCCTCGGAAAAGATGACGAATGAGGAGATGGGTCATGAGGTATGGGTTGGCATCTAGAAGTGTTAGATGACAACCAGGGGAATGATTCCACACTTGCTTCCATAGAACCAAGAGATGTTGACATTGGACAAGATGAATCCATGTGTTCATAGGTGGTGCAACCTTGACAATGGGTGGAGTAATATTGACACCATGGAATGATGAGTAGACAACTTTAATCATGGTTCCTATAGAAGAAGAATTGAAGAAAATATGTTGTTGCATGTCATCAACACTAGAGGGTGGGAGTATATCTATAATGGTCACCTAAGGGTGAATGGGAGAATATTTTTGAGAAGGTGGAGGTGTTTTGGGAGCCAAAGAGTCATCTTATCTGGTATGAAGCCCTTTGTTATTTGTGTGAAGGGGGTCCTGTGCTATAGTAAGCTACCCAAATATCTAAAGAAGTGAACATGTGGATGAGAAGTGGGAATTTCTAGTGTAAATATCACATGGGTATAAGGCACGTGATACAACTTCTAAGGCTATGTAGTAGATATTCATTGGTGTAGCTTCAGTCATAGCTCCTAATTGTGAGTTGGGATGATCATCCAAGGATGGTGTGCCCTTAGGTGGGGCATGCCATCTATCAATCATGGATTTATTGGATGTGATAAGAAGCATTGATGGTCGTGCATCAGTTTTTCATAAGGCAACCCATGCTTCTCTAAACCTAGTGAGGTGTGGACAATGATGTGTATGGTGCACATGTTGTATGAAAATATGACAATTACGGTGATTTCACCCTGACTTTTTTTTTGTGCATGCCAAAGGGTTCGAAAATAAGAATGGAAGAAACTCAAAAGATCTTTCAAAGTTGAATAATGGTTGATCAAATGTATCTTTTCATCACATAAGGTGCATGAAGGGGTTGGTGTTGAAGGAGTTTGTTTCATCTTATTCTTCTTCATCTGAGTGGAGACTGACATAGGATTGAAGTTATGATGGAAGAAAGCACTTGGGTGAGTTTCTTTTGGGGCTTCATCCTCAAAGACATAGTAGATGGTTTGAGGTGCATCATTAGCTAACATAGTAGTAGGAAGTGATAGTGAAACTATACTGGTCTATTGAAAGGAAACCAATGCATCATAATATCAAGGGAGATCATGGAAATGGTGAGTATAATGCCCATGTTGTGCAAAAATAGCACACGGATGGTTAGTTTATAATCTCTTATTGTGCGATGGCGTGGCCTTCTCTCCTGGAGAGGAGAGGGGAGGGTCAGGTGCCTTTAGGGAATGAAGAAGGGTTTTCAACTCTTCCAATGATAGGAATTGGTTGGTAGGGTGCCCTGTTACATTACATATTGTACATAAGGGAGGTATCCTAGGAGAGGGTTTCATTCTTCTTGGCTTTCCATTTATCCTTTTTAGTGGTTCCCTCTGGTGTCAATGCAGGTGATACTACAAGAAATAAGGTTTCTTGCAGGGATTTTTGGTAACCGATCCCATAGATGTGATCCATGAGCTTTCTGATATGTCCCGAGGTTTTGAATACCATACAAGCATCAAAAGATCCATATTTAGTAAGATGTTGGTTTCCATCACTTGGTGCAAAACAAAACCAGGTGGAAGATATAGGAAATTAGTCTAACTAATCATGTCAAGGAGGAAAGGAGCTTCACTTGTCATAGCATTGGGTGTTGAGGAATTTGATGGTCAAGATTCCTATGTCTGGTTACAATTTGATGTGGTCATCATGCATATAGGAGCTATAGAAACTGATGTGCCAAATGGTGGGTACCATGGGTATGTGCCAAGGAGAGATGAAGCTTTGAACATTCCTAGGTCAAATTTAGTCAAGGAAGGGACCAATTTATTTTGGTACCCGAATAAAGGGTAACACAACATCTGAGGATGAAGATTATCTTGTCTCATAATGTGTTAATTGGTTAATGGCAATGATTTTCCAATTATGGGAGAACATCATTGTGTGAAATGTTGATGATGCCACTGCCTTCATGGCATAAATGTAACTTCATCCAAATGAGATGTTGTAATCAAGAAGTAAATCAAGGACTTTAATTTATATGAGAACTATATTTCTGGGAAGTTCGATGGGGACGTTCTAAAAGATTCCTACAGGTGACGATGTGTGACCCTCATATTCTCTCAATGTGATGGAGGAAATAGTGAGCTCAAGGGATCCTAGTTTTTTCCAAACTAACTTTTACATGATACACGTGGATTCCCCCTCATCAACAATGCAATAATGGATATTGAAATTTTGAATGTTTACCAAAATCTAAAAGGAAACTATTGATAGTAGCCATGGTTATTAGTTATCCAAGTCAAAGGTGATTAAGCATGAATCTGAATGATCAATTGCACTTAATGCAGAAAGGAGTGCTTTCTGTTGAGTTGGACATGTTTAGAGGAACTCCAATGCTAACATATCTGATGGAGATTGAATAAGGCCACCAATGATATAATAGTTGTAAGTCACCTTTGAATTATGGGTTTAATGGTCCCTTCACCGTATTGGAGATAAGCCTTAATGAGAGGTCATTTTATGGTAAAAGGTGGCATATTTTTATTGGTAATGGGTATTATTGACATTGAGGGATTAACTGGATGGGCATCATAATCACGACTACATCTTTGGAGCAAGGAATATGTTCCTTTCATGTCGATGTCATGAACATCAGTGTCATTTGAATTGTCACCAATTTTATTTTGATATTGGATAGGGTCAACTTCATGCTAAGTAGTTATCGTTGCTTGATGGGAAAATAGATTTTGCATCATGGCAAGCTATTGGTTTTCTCCCCTATACCCTAGCCTCTCTCATGTGTTTCAAATCTTGTAGTTAAGGGAAATCATGGGTATAATGTCCATATTCTCCATAAATAGTGCAAGAGTGGTTAGTCCTTAGACTAACATTCATGTTTTGTTTTTGTGAATTTTTGTACCCTAGTTTTGGTTTTGGTTTCGATTGGGGGGATTTCCCTCGATCAACACCCTTAGTTGTTTTTTTTATTGGTTTCCCCTTTTTTCTTTATATCCTCTCGACTTATTCTTCCCTTTCTTTTAATTGGCACTAGGTGGGTTTGTAGTGTTGAGTTTTTGTAACGACTATTGTTGCTGAGGGAATGAAGGTTGAACAAAATGAACCCCCAAATTTTGTTGGGGTAGGGGCTTATTTTGTTGTGGTGCTAGGAAATGAAAATAAGGGTTCCCTTGATTAGGATTTGTGTTGGTAGTTTGTGAGTTTCACACTCCTTCTGAAGCGTGTGCTGGGTATTGATTCCCTTGCATGGGAGGGTTTTTAGAAGGTGCAGGTTTATTAGGATAATATCCAACACTTGAGGGTTCTAATGTTGTGGATGTTATGGTGAATAGTTGGGAATGTGATTACATACCATGCGTATTTCTAGGATAAAAGAAAAAATTCCTCGGTTGATTCTGGGTAAGGGTCTCGATCAAGCCATAAGCAGCATTTGATGCTCTAGGTTTATCTTGAACAAAGGACTGTGATCAAGGAACATTTGGGATAACAAAGTAGAGGTACCATAATTGTGTGTAAATAAGCTCAAGCTATTGGGATTTACTTATGGCCTCTTATTCTATTTTAAACATGGTAGTGGAAACATCTTTTGAAATTGTGGGCAAAAGAAATTTCAAGAATAAATCAAGAAGGAGAGGTGTTGACTACGACGCTTCCACCATTCATGAAAATGATTTGCAATATGAGTGGAGGCAGTCTATCGAATGTGGGTTATTCTAGACATGTGTACTGAGAGATGAAATAAATTGATGAAATATTTTGCTAAAGAATCAAAGGTTTGGTGGGAACATATGGCCTTGCTAATGTACCATTTCGTAGTAGGGCCAATGAGGGTGTGCTGAAAAAAATCTCAATCAAATTGATTCCTCAATGATGTTATTGGAGGATCACCATAGATCAAAGGTCATAATATGGTTGGCAAGATCTTCCCCTAGTTTTCCTTCAAATTTATAGATGTTTGATAGTAACTTGGTTTCCATATGGGGGCATTATTGATTGTGTGCAATGGGATGATTTGTAAGTTTTGTAATATCTACAAGATTCAATGAAGCTACAAATGGTATCTTACTCTTGAGAAATGGCAACAAGAAATTCCAGTTTATTTTGTCCTTGAATTAAACTGTGAATTAAAAATTGAATTTTATTCTCATAACAACATGTAAATAGTTACTTAAGATTAATTAACTTAATTATATTAGGAATTTCGAGTTGGAAGTCTTTTTGAAGTCATGTATATGTTCTCCCTAAGTTTTAGGGGTCCAGTGTGAGTTTAAATTGAGTTGGAAATTAGATCACATGGTTTACTGTGTTAAGTTCAATTAAATTATCTCCAAATTATTTTTGGAACTAATAGAGGACTAACAGTCAGTTAGTGCACTAATGCATTCACTAGTGCTACTCCAATCAACTGAAGATTCCCTCATGAGAAACTCATGCATGTCAGTTCAGAGAAAGACCCAATTGAGACTAGAGTGCAGGGGCAGTATGCTATCAGTGATATTATTTTCTAGAGTGTAAATATAATACATGCATTAGAGATTGATCCTATGCTTGGATTGTGTAGTTTTCGAAGCATGAATTCCCTTTAAATATGGGCTATTCATCCAAGGAATTATGAGAGAGATTAGGGGCATGGAGGGTTGTTGAATGGGCTAAGGGTTTGGCTTGAGCTAGCTTGTGAGTTGAAAGAGTTTAGCATACTTGTGCGGAATTCTTCTAGTGAGAACAAGATTTGTATCTTCACTCATATTTGTGATATATGCAATACAGATAGTGGGGTTTTGAGTAGTGGCTCTCCCTATATACATATTTTGTTATGTGTCACTGACTTATCTTCTTCTTGTTCATATTGTTTTCATCAATCTATTTGCTTCCATTGGTGGAAAGTAGAAGTAGATTCTTGACTTTTTTTGTAGTACATTGCATGATCTTGTGAATCCACGTGATTTTATACATGCTATCAGACATGAAAATAGTATACTAGAGGAGATTTCAAAGTTTTGAGTTTTGGGTTACAGGTGAAATTTGAATTTCAAATGTATACTTTAGCATCGGTAGATGGCGTTTTATGGTTTGCGACTCGAGTATGCCTTTGAAGGTAGCTCAAATTTTATAGCCTGGAGGGACAGAATGGAGGTTGTGCTAGAGGACAATGGCTTGAAGGATTTCGTTGATCGATAAATCCCTAATCCAGTAGCATCAGATGCACATAATTTGGTCGAATGTAAGAAGTGTGTGGTGAAGGTGAGGTGGATAATCCTTGAGGGATTTTGAGACCACATTGTCTCAAGTCTCCATGGAAAGGAAAATATGTATGCCATGTTGAAAACAATAATGGACTTGTATCAGAATAGCAGTGACCAAAGGAAATTGGCACTGAAAGACAAACTTTGAAAAATCAAAATGGAGAAAGTAGAGACAATTCCAAAATAATTGACCAAGTTCACTCAATTTCATGATGAACTTGGAAGAGTTGGAATCATGGTTTTCGAGGATGATATGGTGAGTCTTGCTCTTCTAGGAATCCCAAAGAGATGGCATAGTTATTAGGACTCTGTAACAGTCGAGAGAATTTTCCAAATTGGGAACGACTGTGGTTGGATTTGATGTAGGAAGAGATCAAGAGGGACACCAGAGATGGCTCTTCATCAAAGGCTAATGATGAAGAGAATTGTTCCTTAGCTATTAAGGTGAAGAAGGGGAAAGGGAAAGCTTCCCATTCCAAATAATATTCTTATCATGGAGGTAAGAAGAGAGACATGATGAAAGTGAATTTCTTTCATTATCATGAGCTGAGCCATTTTGCTACAAATTGTGCACTCAAGAATTCCAATAAGAAGTCCTCAGGAGGAGCGGAGGGTGAGGCTTTGGCTTCTCAATTTGAATTGGACTTTTCCCTCATCACATGCATGGTGTCATCAATGATGAGAAGCATATGGTACTTAGAGAGTGGAGATTCATTCCACATGACTGATGACAAAGATTTATTCAGTGACCTGGAGGAGAAAGATCTCCAGATGCATATCAAGATGGGTGACAATGGGAAGTACAATGTTACTAGATTGGGCACTATTACTTTTTAGAGGGAGCATGGGGCTCCACTCACCTTGAAGAATGTTATGTATGTGCTTGAGCTAAAGAAGAATTTGGTATCCATTTCCATGCTTAAGGATAGAGGCTATGATGTGATCTTCTCAAAAGGAAATTCATTTCTTTGACTTATAACCACAAGTCAGGCAAAGAAAATAGGGATTCGAGTGAAGAATCTCTATAAGTTGGAGGTAGAGGAGTGCATTTCTTTGAGAACAAAAGAACAAAGGGTGCAACGCTGAGACATTGGTGAGTTGTGGCACAGGCGATTCGGCCACTTGCATCATGGGGTGTTGAAGATATTGCATCAAATCTCTACTGGTCTTCTAAAAAGGTATGCTTGAGAAAGTTGATACATGCAATGGGTGTACTTCAGGAAAATACATCAAGTCTTCCTTTCACGACAGAGACATTTGAGCATAGGCTATTCTAGAGTGAGTCCATTCATATGTGTGTGCACCATTATCCACATCATCCACGGCCAAATACAGGTATTATGTTATATTTGTTGATGACTATTCTTGTAAATGTTGGATATTTTTCATGCAAAACAAGGATCAAACTTTCACAAAGTTTTATTAGTTTAAAGCATTGGTGGAGAAAGAGTCAGGAAAGAAGGTGTTGAGAAGCTCCAACCACCCTCCAAAATTTTTTCTCGCATGAAAATTTCATAACCTACCTTGGATCTTGTGATCATTTGTTCCTTGGTCACTTGTTGGTAAGCTGATGATATCAAGCTTCCCCTCCTTGATCTTAAGATTTTTTCATGTTCTCATCTTATGCAACATGTGTCATCTTTGGGCATATGGATTGTTGTTTGTCATGCAAAGGGGATGTTGTTTTGCTTCTGTTGACACCTAATCCTCAGTGATTGGGGAACTGAATGTGAACAGTCATCGAGAAGATGAACTGAACAATCACATTCATGTATATATTAGATAGCTGGTCAATTGAATAAACGCGTTAGTTTTTCTGGAGTTACTCCTGGCCTGACATGGTATCAGAGCACAGGTCCTAGGTTCCTTATTTAGGCGTCCCTTGTAACTCCTATCCACTGCCTGCCTTCTGCTCCTCTGTCCCATTTCTTAAAGAAACGCCTGCCTGAAAGAAATGTTGTCGCTGCATACCTAACATCTGAGAGTGCTTGAAGGTAACGCTGAGCGGATATCAAGGAAAAAAAACACTGTTTGATGGAGTTGTTGAAACGCTGGAGGCCCAAACGTTGTTCGAATTAAGCTGCTACCCGGTATATGCCATACGCTGAGTCGTGGTATGAAGTAATATGCTGTTTCATATGTCTATTAAGTGATTCCAGAGCAGTGTTAAATAATTTTAGCGGACTATTGTTGCTGTTTGACACCTTTTTAATCCATTAAAACGTTGTAATAAGCAGTCCCCAAATAGGCTCACCCGAAACCTGAGGTTAAAGCCATCGAAATCTCTAGTTAATTAAAAAAAAATTGTGGAAATATGGCGTCTCATTGAAAGTTTATGCTTGGAAGTTTTTGCGTTTTTCAATTAATATGAGATTCGATGCATTTGGGAGGGTCTCGATTTATGAAATCGTGATGGAGTCAAAGTAAATTCTCGTTGCATCATCGTTCGATACAATGCAATGCTTATTGGGGTTTTGTTCCCTAATACGTTCTTCCAATAATATTGTTATACACAGAGCAATGTTTCTCATGTTCATGTGAGGTCAATATTATGCCTTTATATGTTGTTTCATATACTATTCCATCTGTGGATTTAAGATAAGAACTGGTGGCCCGTGTGGAGTCTGAGTATAATTCTTTGCTGGACTGTGTGCAGTTCACGTTGAAGTGAATATTTTATTCACTCATAGTTCACGTTAAAGTGAATAATCATTCACCCATATTTGGTTTAAGTGAAGTCGTATTCATTCACCCATATTTGGTTTAAGTGAGTTTGGTATTATAAGGCATATAAGGGAAGTGTATATACATTATTATATTGAGGAGTTTTGGGAAGTTAGTACTATAAAAAAAATATATATATGGTTTTTGTTTAATGAAGAAAAGGGAGGCATTATGAAGGATATTTTACAGAGATATTGGAAGAAAATATAATGAATAAAGATTTTAAAATCTTTTTACCCTTTTGAGAAAATTTGACTGTATAGCAGCAGAAGTTTTTTCTTCTTAAGAGCAAATTTTTTTTTGCCATCAGAAGCATTAATATATCAGCAAAAGTTTTTCTTATATCAGCAAAAGTAACCTTTTATAGAATGCATTCAATCATCTCTATGATAGGAATAGTTCTCACAGGCAAGGAGAACTATCCTGACTGGTCCCGTATGGTACAACACACCCTCATTTTCAATGAGTTGTGGAAAGGAGTGTGTGTCGGAGAAGGAGATAGTGACCCAGAAAAGCCTACATCAGACAAAGAGTTCGCCATCTGGGAAAACAAGAACAGCAAAGCGTATGCATTAATCACAGCGTCTGTAAATAAAGAGGTGAGTTGTCACATTTCAACATGTTCAACTGCCTTTGAAGCTTTACAAAAGCTAAAAGAGCTTTATGACTCACATTCTGCACTTGAATTCGTCCAACTTATGATTAAAATCTTCACTCTTGAACTACAAAATAATGATCCTCTTGCTATTGCATCTGAGATAAAATCTATAGTGCATGATATCAAATCCACTAAAGTTGAGCTAGATATATCTCTTATTGCTTTTCTCAAGGAACTGTATCCTACATACTCCAATTATCTTGAGTCTTTGCAAGCAAATGGAAATCTCAGGGATATAACCTTTGACTCTCTTGTGAAAAAGTTTGCTGAAAGAGAAAAAGCCTTTGGAAAGAAGACAGTCCCTGAAT
>APFE030463099.1:1100-28358 GCA_000404065.3 Pinus taeda | reverse complement strand
TGACATCGAATCATCTATTCACATCATGTGAAAGGTACTGTTGTACCTTGAGGATCATCTTCATTATTGGTGATCCCTCTCACATCTGTTAACAGCTTACATCATTGGCTGGTAATCAGACGATGTCTCTGCATGTTCGACCACATAACATCTTTTCACATGGTTTGACTTGTACATTGAGTGAAGATTGAATGAGTTTGAAGACCCCAGATCTAGTTTAATCCATCCGGGCTGTGATATATTCAGGAATACAAAAGCATCAAACGTACATAGGCTTTACAGAGAGGGTCATCCTAATCATGGATTACAAGTCTATATATGTAGATGACTGTCTGATCTATGCACATGTAATGAAAGTTTATAAAGCTGAGCATAGGGATGCCTCCCTCAGCTAGTTCATGAAAATTCATATTATCATGTATTTTATTGTAATTGATGCAGGTCACCTTCTAGTTCGAAACCTCCGATCCTCATGATAAAACATTTCACCCGACATGAAAATTTATGACATCATGCCTTAGGGGACAATTGTTATAGATATATTTGGGAACATCAACCCCAACTTACATGTCGATGATATTAGGGTCCATCAACCCATAAAATAGTTGTTTTATGCCTGAATGCCTCATGCTCCAAAAGTTCCATCTCAAAAATCATCCAGAAAGTGCCTAAAATGAATCATTGCTGAAAGCCCTATGTTAGGGTGCTATGCATAGCAGGTACCATACTGTCAAAGTGATATGCATCACAATTTGGCCCTCTAGAAGGTGTGATGGGTGAGGTAGGACAAAATCCCGAGAGAGTTTGAGAGTTAGTTTCTCATGGAAACTTCTAGAAGCTTCTCCAGTGCCACTTGCCCCTTTGAGTTCACCCAAGGATGACTAAAGGAATTAGAAAACCACCTCCTATTCCCCTTTTTCATGGAACCAATTCCTAAAAATAGAAAGGCATTCATCATCATCATTGATGACTCAACCTCCTTCACTCATCTATAAATGGATCCCTCATCTAAGAGATCTAGAGGTTGAATTATTTTGAGTTGTAAGGAAATGCTGCTAGTTTCAGTATTGAGGCGAGAGCATTGTGTTATTGTTGGTATGTTCTTGTTGATTTATGAGGTGAAGAAGGTTTGAAGCTGGGAGGATGGCGTTGGATCAGACTTCTTATGGGTTGTAATTCTCCTTGTTATCAATAAAGTTCTTCAAGATTTTTTCCGATTGATTGTGTTAACTGTAAATGCATTAATTTCTTTATCATATTTTTGATTCTATGATGTTTATGCTGTGATGGATCATTATGCTTTGATAGGTCTTTTTTTCTGTAGCTGTGTAGGTACTCTCCAAGCGTGTTAAGTACGGGGAGGAGTTACGAGATCAACCAAAGGAGAGGGAGATCAAGCGAGGATTCAAGCGAAAGTTACAGGTTGGTCTTCCATAATCTCCTTCTTATCTATCACTCATAGGAAAGATAGTGACTTTCTTTTACTTTCGTTTCTAGGTTACCTACCAAACCTAGAGGGCTAGCATTTCTTAGAAATACTAGTTTTCCCAGAAACACTCGTTCCAACAGAACGTGACATATTTTTTCAACAAATTCTTGATAGGTGTGGTGATCCGGGCATAGCCCTTGATAGACTTCATGTAGTACCCAATATGTTCCAAGGTGATCCGGATCTTGGGAGGAGGCCCCTAAGATTTAAAAGACTGAAATGGATCTTGTGGGGGAGGCCCCTAAGATCTAAAGAATTGCAATGGTAGAAAGAAAATGATAGAACACATAGTAAGTAAAACCAAAAAGAATTTTTTTATTAAAATTGATAATAACTATAAAGGATATATTGTGGTGGACCATTTATCCTTTTACAAAATGTGACTTGTTACTTATAGTATTTTTTAGTTACAATACCACGGGTCAATTCCAGGGGTGAATAAATACCATGGGTGGATGTCACAATATCACGGGTCAATTCCATGGGTGAATGAATACCATGGATGGATGTCACAATACCATGGGTCAATTGCATGGGTGGATGAATACCATGGGTGAATGAATACCATGGGTGGATGTCACTTACAATACCATGGGTGGATAAATACCATGAGTGGATGCCACTTATAATACCATGGGTAAATTCCATAGGTGGATGAATAACATGGGTGGATGCCATTTTCCATTCGGATTATTCCTCCCTCCTTAAGAAGCAATGGTCCCCATTGCATGAAGTTCCCTCCATCGAAGCCTTTGTTGAATTTGAAGAGCCACTGAAGAGAAGGGTTTTATGTGGTTAACCCATAACCATGATGAACGAAGATCCGAGGATAGAGATACCCTATAATGCTTGTGAAAAATTGTGATACTGACAGTGTATGGCCTAGCAAATGGACTTCGATGAAGTGTGGGCTTGTGGATGACCCATAACCATGATGGACGAATATCCGAGGATAAAGATACTCTGTAATTCTTGTGACCAACTGTGATATTGATAGTGTGTGGCCTAGCAAATGGAATTCCATGAAGTGTGGGTGTGGATGACCCATAACCATGAAAAATGAAGATCTGAGGATAGAGATACCCTGTAATGCTTGTGACCAACTGTGATACTAACAATGTGCGGCCTATCAAATGGACTTCGATGACAAGGATTTTGTGTAGTCGACCCATAACCATGATGTTGGTTGTTGATGAAGTAGCAAGTTCCTACATAGCCTAGGGTGGAAGGGAACGTCTACAAATAACCCAAGCTGAATTCTGCTATGGTGGAATTGATGAATGTGAAGCAAGTGCCTACTAAATTGGGGTGGGAGGGCACGTCTCCAACTGAAACCTGCTTCGAATGTTGCTCTAGAATTAAAATGGACATAAATCAGTCAATATAACTCAAAATATTTATTATAACATGTTTTTGGAAGCTGAAGGAAAATTGTGCTTCTTCCCATGTGTTGGAAAGCATTATCTGGACACCCTAGAATCTCTGATTCGCACTGCAATTTTTTCGCCGTCACAAAATTTTTGAAAAAATAGTTGATTTTAAATGAGCGATATCTCCCCCATTCGAACTTCAATTCAACCCATTTTTTTTTTGAAATTGGGTGAATTTTTAACAAGAGCTTAGATCTATGATCTCTATTATGAAATTATGCACAAAAATTCAAAAAATGATAGGAGAGTCGCCGTCCACCAGTTGTCGTCAGAAACAAATTCTACAACATAGCTAATTTTAAATCAACGATATCTCCCTCATCGAGACTCCGATTTGGCTGATTTTGTTTTTGAATTTTGGTATTTTTTTCAAGGAATCTAGATCTATTATTTGCTTTTGTAAATATTGTACCAAATGTTTCATATCTGGTTGGAAAAATTGCCGCCCAAAAAACAAAATTCCTGCAAAAAAATGAAAAAAGAAAAATTCTTCCTGCTTGGCCCAAGAAAGTGCTCTGTGGAGGTCACAGCACATGCCTGAAGTTTGTTGAATATTTCTACAAAAATTTGAAACTGAAATATGCATGAAACCCTCATTCCCATGGAATCATAACCTGCTCTGATACCACTGATCCGGTTCTTGGGGGAGGCCCCCAAGATCTAAGAGATTGAACTGGATCTTATGCGGGAGGCCCCCAAGGTCCGAAGAATTGCAATGGTAGAAAGAAAATGATAGAACACATAGTAAATAAAAACACAAAGAAACTTTTCAGTAAAACCGATAATAACTATAAAGGCTGCATTGTAGCGGACCATCTGTCCTTTTACAAAATGTGACTTGTTACTTATAGTATTTTTTAGTTACAATACCATGGGTAAATTCCATGGGTGAATGAATACCATGGGTGGATGTCACTTACAATACCATGGGTGGATAAATACCATGAGTGGATTCCACTTAAAATACCACGGGTAAATTCCATGGGTTGATGAGTAACATGGGTGGATGAATACCATGGTTTTATGCCATTTTCCATTTGGATCACAAGGTTGCGTGCAGCTGTTTCACACTCCTCAGCGCTTCCAGATTAAGTATCACTGTGATCTTCACGGGATCTACCATCATTCCTTGTATTCATACCACATGACCCATCAAAGTCCCAAAATGGACACAAAACAAACAATTCTTCAAATTGAGCGCAATCTGGTACCTTCGATAGGTATCTAACATTAAGTGCAAACTAGCCACATGGCGTTTTACCAATCCAAACACAGTCCAATCATCAAAGTACACCTCCAAAAATGACTACGCACGAAAAAAATGCAGGCACATTTTTTAATCCGAAAGGCATTACAGTGTAATGAAAACATACCCACTCAGTCGCAAAGGTCGTCTTGCTTCTATCTTCAGGCACGATTTTGATCTGATGGTACCTAGAGAACCCATCAGTGAAGGAGTACTCATCCTGGCCACCTACATTATCCAATACCTCATCAGTGAATGGATTCGGGAAAGGATCATGCATGCAAGTGTCATTCAACTTCTTGAGATCTACGCATATCCATATTTCATGCTTTTGCTTCTTTTCCTGTACCAGCATTGGGATCACCCAATTAGATCCTTCTACGGGCTCAAGGATGCATGCCACGAGCATATTATCTAACTCTAAGGGGACCTTCTCATTATACTTCGGGTTGAGACAGTAAGGTATTTTCTTAACCAGCTTCGCATCGGGTTTTAACGCGATCTTCATAATGCCCAGGTCTCCTATTATCCCCTTTAACTCCGTAAACTTGGTAGGGAACAAATTCTGGTATTCGTGGAGCAATTCAGTGACCTTATCTACCATTGCATCATCCCAGTAATCTCCAATCTTTGTGAATTTGGGTTCTGCCTCCATACCAATATTTATCTGTTCAGTCTTCAACAATGCTATTATATTGGGATTCTCGATCGGTGGTCCCTTGACCTTGCGGTGACCCTTGGTTTCAGGAATATTAATATTTTGTGGGTCCTCATATTCTTCTTAAGTGGTAATGTTATAGCATTCGAGCGCATTGCACAACTGAGTAGTCCAATTGGGTTGAATTAGATCTAATGGATGTTGCGGTATCGTAAAGATCACTGCTTTAACCTCTTGTAGCACTTTGTCAATATAGTCAAACTCATCTTTGAAGTTGAATGTCATTATGAACCCTTTGCGTAGAATATCCCATTGTCCTATGCCATGGTGGAGCTATGTTTCCAAGTACCATTTCATCGGGATGACATCCAGGATGTGACAAAACAAGTGCACCCATTCAGGTTAAGGCTTCACTCCATAGGCCTTAGCCTATTTGGGCAAGTGTACACGCGGATCATCGTTCCTGTCATACTTGTCTGTCACTCGTACCTTTAGCTTCCCAAAGCGTGTTCTCATCATCCTCCTACACTCGCGCGAATCACCAAAACTACCCTTGTGCATACCCCACCATCTCGTGGGTGTAGCGCGCAGTGCCCAGTCCAAAGCCTGGAAGCACTGCTTCTCTGTTACTTCCCTGTCAAATGCATCCAAAAAAACATCCACATCATTCAAGCCATCATAAGTGGGCATATTCCTTACCTTTGATGACACATAGCGCAACAACCGGGTCATCATGTTACAACTCAATGTGGTAACTTCATGTAGCCGATTCGGCCAGCGCTCTAATTCTTCGTCCGAGACCGTGTTGCAGGAACTCTCGCGATCCCATGTAATTCTTCCATCCATTTTTGGATTAACCCAATCTTGGTCTCACACTGTTATCTTATATATGCAGTCCAAATCTTCATTGCTTTCGTAATCGTAGACTGGTTCATTATAGTGCGATCCTTCAGTAGGATTTAGGGGTACTATTACATGAAGTGATTTCTTTTCAAATATCATATTTCGCTTCTTTAGGTTAATTACCCTGTTCATGTTAGTAGACCAATCAATGCCAAGGAGTGTAGGGTAGGGGTTACTGTCATCCACAATTTCTATTACTTTAAAATCAGCCAATACACTCGTGCTTTCAATATCTATAGTTACTCCTTACAACCATCCCATGGGGATGATCTTCTGCTGATTTTCCATCCTTAATTGAATCGGAGACCACTACAACGTGGGTCTCCCCATCTGCTACCAAGTCTTCTTTGGCAAAACGTTCACTTCTAACCCTAGATCCATAATGACTTGATCCATTTCATATTCTCCTATCTGTGCGGTCAGTCTCATCTCACGTCCTGTCCTTGCTTTATGCTTACCAATCTTCCGTACCACGTGCGGTTCACCCAAAGTGTTTCTGGCACATCTATTTATAAGTTCCTATAACCCCTTTACAACATTGCTATCACACAGTAGCTTCATGCAGGTCTCTAGGAAGGTTGTAAGCATAGAAGGGTCCATTTCCTGAATAGGTTTATCTCGGCTCCTTGAGGTAGAGGCCTCAACAAAGATCTTCTTTGCTTCCATGAATGTTTCGTGTGCACGATCCAAATCAAATTTAGCCTCCTCTAGAGATTTGCGAACCCATGCACTGTCCTTCATGATGTTTCCCCTTATCGTCGCCCGTTGCAATTCCACTTTGGAGCACTACATTTACATTTGGATCCGTGAGGCTCAACCCTCATCATCTACAGGTTCTGAGTCAGTTGCGGTGGTAACAACCCTTTATTTCATATCCTCGCTATCAATGTAGGACAGTCCTCTGTCTCATGATCAAACTAAGTACAATATTTTCACGACGGATGCATTGGGTAACATATCAATTGTCCTCGACCACTACCAGGTCCTCCTCCACCTTGGCCTTGTCCATGCCCTTGAAAGCTTGTTTGCGCCATCCCAATGCTCTACTCAGGAGGCTGCATTTCTTCCTGGACTCTATAGGTGGGTGTTCCGTCCATCATCAATTCATAACTTCGACAGTTGCACTCATCATGCCCTACCGACTAGCAGAAGTTGTAGAACAATTGTTGCAGTGTTTGTTCAAACTTCTGCAAAAAATGACAATTATCAGTCATATGTTTCCTTGCTACCTGACATATAGCACAACACAACATAGGCGCCATGCTCGGTCCTGCTTGGGCTTCCAACCTCAAAGGCATTGATCCTCCTCCTACAATATAGTTTGCAAATATTGGTCAGTGGTCTTTGTCATGCCCCTGACCTTTACATTTCAGGAACCATATCTCTTCGCGTGCCTCCAGTCGAACTATTCTGTCTTGCTTCAAACTTTGCATCTCAAGGCAATTATTCTACAACTGTGCATGGATCTACTTAACCCCTATATTCAGATCTTGCATTGGAGATTCATGCAATCTTATTGCAATCTCCATGGCCTCTCCCTGAGTCGTAATATTCTGTTGTGATAATGAAACCCTTAGGTGAGGCAGGAGCAAAGCCACGAACCACTCACGATGTTGTGCATCTGTTAAGTTCATATTAGCTTCATGGATTTTACACTTCAATCTCTGATCCAATTCCCAAGGTGTCTCACCTGGTTTCATTGCGATTTCCTTGAATCCCACAATCGAATGTGCCTCAGATTTAGGCCTACTAAACTCTTTATTCAGTGCAGTCTAGATCTCTGCCAACCCAGCGTTTGGGTTATCATTACAGTACTTGATGTACCAAGTTAGTGCGATATCTTTCAAAGTGATAACGAACGTAGCCTTCATGTGATCATCTGTGACACCCTGAGCTTCCCATACAGCTTGTAGGGTGAACCAGAATTGTTCTAGGTCCTCATTTCCCAAGCCCTTAAAAAAAGGAAGCTTCACTAAATTCACCATGTTGAATTGAGGTGGAGGTGGCGTGGGTGGAGGTGGTAGTCAATAGAACCCTTGTTTTATCAACTAAACTGCACTTTGCGGAGAAACCTATGCTACTCCCTCTTCGTCATTCAAAGGTGGTGAAATCAATGGGCTATATTCAGGACCCTTTCTTCCTACGTTCCTGTAATTTTTCCCACTTTGTGTAGCTCCGAACATCAAGGTAGCTGCATAACCCGTTTTTCGCACAATAACATCTTAATCCAAATATTTTAATACTTCAAGTACTTACCTCGTGAATCTTTGAAAAACCGCCGCTCCACCTCGGTGTAATTGACTGAGGTATCGATCACGAATTCTGTCACAAGCCCTCCTATGATGCAATCGAGCCAATGATCAACATCACGAGTGATCTTGTCCTCAGAGGCTTCTAGTCTCTGTACTAACTCTAGGGTCCAGACAATAGGACTGTCAAGCCTCCACCTCCTGTGGCTATTTGCTAGCTTTTCTATCCACTCGTATAACTAAACTAGAAAGGAACAAAAAAAAATCTCGTGGATTTCTATATACAAGTACTTGTCTAGCCACTATTCCTTTGTCAGACATATATTTCCATTCTCCTGCGCCGCGAATTCATGGATCTTCCTATCCAACTAGTCTTCATCTCTTTCTTAGTTTGATTCTAGTGATACGACATCACACGTCTCTCATGCAGATTCCAGTCCTGACAACAGAACAATTTGTTGGATTTGTGGGCCCTGACCCAGGTTCAACATTAGTCAGCCAAACAAATCCCTACACTACTGGCCCTTTTGGCATCAGCCAGCAAAGTGTGGACCGAAGTCTCACCGGAAGAAGTATGGGGGGATGCTAGAACCAAGTTTCCACACCCCGAGATGGTCGTGATGTCAGTTTATACTCCCTACCCCTACGTTCGTGTAGGCCGGTAAGCCTTAGGGCTATATCAATCTACCCTTTATTCCAACCTTCAGTACCTCCATGAAGGTGTATGCTTGACCTTCGCGTAGCTCTAACCTGTGGTTTGGGTACTTTCGCATAGCTATGACAATATATTGCATAGGTTCCCAAGTCATCTCAAGTGTTTTACTTATCTTACTAATCAATCATAGTTAGCGTCGCATAAAATGATATCTTTACTTGCATTCAATTAAAGATATGATCACATACATTCATGCATCAAATAAACATTGTAAAATAAACCCAAAATTCAATGTAACCAGATGCATTAACAAAGACTAAATATACATTAATTGCATAATAATTCTCTTTATTGATATCTTCCAGTTTAATATAGACTCTATCCACCCTGCGCACACAGTTGCAGGGGTCCGTGCACTCAGCTGTAGACTTCCACCCTAGGCCTTTGCACACTTAGCTCTAGAGCCTTTACCTACGCTAAGGCCCGAAACACTTCTCTACCAAAACTCCTAATGATTCATTGTTCTCTAACTGCCTAGAGCTTACTTACTTAGCTCCTTTTTATACAATCCCATGGTTCGCGGACTATGGGTAGATCTTTTCAGCCTACTTGACACTTTACAAAATAAGGGCGGACAACCCTTTATGAGTCTTGACACCTTCATGGTTTGCAACCACAAAATGTTGAGACTTTACAATTTTATTACAAAGTTTTCCCAAAACGCAGGCTTTTAGCCCCAAAACTGCTCTTGGTGGAACCCGTTCCCAACAAAATTTCAAGTCCATCATTAACTAGATCAAAGAATATATCCAGAACTGCTCTCTAGAAATTTGCGGGCTCATTGGCCTCCCAACTGGGAGAAATCAATAGGAAATGACATAAATGCAGTTTTATCTTGGTCTTCTGGAGCAATTTGGGTCTGGTACTGAATCCATCTAGAAAAGAAAAATATTTCTTTCCAAAGAATGTATTGAGGACTTGGTTGATAAATGGAAGAGGAAAGTTGTATTTTTGCATATCTTTATTTAATTCCCTATAATCTACACAAATTCGCTACTTCTCATTCTTCTTAGGGATGTCAACGAGTGAAAAAAAACCATTGAATATATGATATATGATATATGAAATTAAAATCAAGCAATTTTCGAAGTACTTCCTTAACTATATCTTTAAAATGTGGGTTCAAACTTCTTTGCAGTTGACGAATGTGACGACCATATTTTTCTATAAAAATATGGTGACAATGTACATAATTCGTGATCAATGCATTTCACACATGTGTAATCCCAGGGAAAAGATTGTTTATGCTTCTGGAGGACTTGTATCACTCATTCTTGATGAGAATTGGTAAGATTGGAATTAATGTTTAATGTTTTAGCTCAATTTCAACGATAATGCTATTATGGACAATTGTTGTAGGGATGTGATTGTTATTCGACTCCTCTATAGGGTTACCTTGAGCTTCATTATACAATACAACTTCAAGAATTTGAAAATTTGGATGTTCTACTGAATATGGTTGACTAATGAAGCTACTAATGATATCATCCTCAATTTTCTGTTTGAAAGAAATGGATTTTCAATAGTCAAGATGGGATATAGCTTCTCTTTTTCATAAACAAGAGAGAACCACATTGAGTTAACCAATTTTATGTTAGGTTTAACAAGTGGATAAATAGTAAGACTCTTAATGGATATTCCCCAAACAATCGTCATATTCCCATTTTGGCATTCAATGTAAGAATAAAAGGTAGCAAGTCAAGGTCTACCTAGTATAAGGGGATGTCCGTCTAGCTTGTCTTTGAGATTAAGAACCAGGAAATCAACAGGGTACTCCTAAGTGTCCACCAAGACAATTACATATTCAATAATTCATTTTGGTTTAACTCCAAATCTATCAACTAATTCCAACATATCAGGTGTTGGTATTAACTTATGTAGTCCAAGGAAAGCACATGCCTTCAATGTCATATCAACTCCCAAATCTACCAAAGTATTTAGAAAATTGATACCCTGTACTTGTACAATGGCTACAGGATTCTAAGGGTCTTCATACTTCATAGGAATTTATTTTCCCAAAATTAAATAAAATAGTTTCCCAATTACATGGATAGTGGGAGGGTCCTTAGGCTTCCTCCTAGGATTCTTGAGACACAATTCCTTAATAGTTTTAACATGAATGGGCACATATTTGATAGCCAAAAAGAGAGGAATCTTAACACACATATTTTGTAATTCCCCTTCTAAATGAAATTTGGGCTATACCAATTGTTTGATTATAGTAAATATTTCTGGAAATGGGGGAGAAACATTTGTAACCTTAGTTTATTTTTGGTTTCTAGTAGGTTCAATTGGTGAATTTAATGTTAGTGGCGAGAATGAATCAGACCCACCATAGGTTTCCACTGATGATGAAATTTTCAGGTTGAGTTTGAGCCTGCTCTTTATTATATCCTTCATTTTCTAGTTGCTTAGAAATTATTGGAGAGTTTTCTATAAAGATTGTTTTCCCCAATCTCAACTATATTTCATCGCATTCTAAAGGAGGAAGATAATAATCAAAAGTATATAATATCTCTACAAGTTGAGCAAGTTTTTTTATTTGGATTTATATTTGGTTATGTAGGAAATTGAGGGTGTAATGGGGGTGAAGTATTCAGGGGTAATTAATGTTGTGGTTGCAGTAATTGTGATTGGGGTAATAACTCTAGAGATTTATTAGTTGGACGAAGAGGGCGTTACTAATTTTGAGGCCACACTAGCCTCTGAGTGGTATGATTTATCAATTGAGAAGGATATTATGTATTTTGCGGACTTTTCCAAGGTGGTCCAAAATATTGTTGGTTTTTCCACGAGGATCCAAAGTATTGTTGGTTTAACCAGGATTGTGCATAGTATTTCTGACACTACCAATATGGTCCAGAGTATTGTTGACTCTGCCAAGATGGTCCAGGGTATTGTTGTTGAGCTACAAGGTACGTTGGTTTATGTTCCTCCCCAACTTCCTTGTAGACAAATTTTAATCCTGATAGGGATGGATAGTGATTGATTGAATGCTATTTTGTATATATTTCACAAATTCCAATCACATATAATGGGAATTTCTTACGACCATGCTTTTGGCGATAATGAGGATAATAGATTACTAATGCTTATTCCATCTCTTCTTGTTTCTGTTTCACCTATGAGACATCCAACTGTGTAGTTAGGGTACTCATAATATCAATTTTAAGGTATTCTAATAAATTACCAATTTCTGCCCAATTAACTCCCTCGCTAATAGTTATTCTAGTTCTACTCAAGGGCTCTCATATTCCATGCTTTCTCCTTGCACTTACTTGGGAACACATGATACAAACTTAATAATATCATCATATTCTTCCTTTGAAATATCTCCTTGTCCCATTAGATTAAGTGTTTCTAACCATTCATCTTTCATTCCCTTAATAATGATAAATTTCAATACCTCTCTAGGAAGAGTAGTATACGGTGACTTCTAGAGGTTATATTGAAACCTTTCTATACACTCTTCTTAACTCTCATCCTCTTTGTAAGTCATATTAAATATTTATTCTCTCAAGTGCCTAGACCAAAAATAGTCTTGGTATATTTTGAGAAAAGCTTCCTTCATTTCATCCTAAGAGTTAATGGTACCACCTCCTAATCCCATAAACCATTGTAATCCTGCTCCCTTTAAAGTAGAGGGGAACAACTTTAATTTTTGTGGATCAGTGGTATAATCATACCCTTTGCACATGACCTTGAATTCAAACATGACTGCATCCAAATATTCCGAAGCCAATCCATGGACGTTGGTAAGACCTTGCAGTGGTATAGCTTTCATAGGTGCATTTTTCTGCAGATCAACTATAGGAGATTCTCTTATTGAGGTTGCTTTGGCCGATGTATTCACTTATCCTGCCATTTGGTCAAAAAATTTCCAATACCCTTATGGGATCCCAAAGTCAAGAGGTACTAATTGATAAGGATCAATGTAGTGTTTATATCCTTGTTTTGGCTCTAGGGGAATATATCTAGGTCTCACAACACTATCTAAGTTAGGAATCACAATCCCTTCCCTTGATATTGGTGTTGTAGGAGGATCCTGTTCAGATGTTTGAAAGTTTGGGTGACTTGTTTCACCTCCTCCTTCACTAAAATTATAAGAGTGTCCCTCACTCTTATCATGAATATTGGGATGTCCAATTGATGAGGATTGGAAACTCTCCTCTTCTTTGATTGCAGACCCCGAAGTTTTATTGTGAATATTAACTTTCACTGTTGCAAAGTATTTTTCCATAAGAGTAACGACAAAAGTATATCCTTTTATAGATACTAGTCGAGGTCCCACTGAAGCTTGAATTTTTTTTTGTATGATGTCATCTATAATGGTCGGTCTCCCAAGGTTGGCTTGGATTTGGGTTTTGTTACTCATAGGGGTGGTTTTTGGATTCGTTTCTTTTTTATTTTTACCTATATTTCCTCTTCCAGTCACGCACGTTATATGACTTGAAACTACCAACTAAGGGAAAAATCCACCTCAATCTTACCAAGGATGTGTGCACAGGTTATTACTTTTCTTCTTTAATATCCAAACCTCTTGGAATTTGGTATGCATCTACAACAATTTATTAGTATGGTAGTACTCTTTTGGTAGCCTACCTAAAAAATATGCCAAAATGTTGGGGATTTTAATTTCTCAAAGAAAACAACTAATCACCTAAACATTAATCTTATCAACCCGGGAAGCATTTTTTTTATTTCAAGGCAGTTGGAATAACCTATGTAAGGAACTACTAGAGACTAAACCGGTGCTACATGAAATGATCTAAGGTCTTAATATTTATATTAAAGACAAATCTATCATATGCTCACCCTTACAATATTTTGGATCTAGCAAAACTTAAAATGAAGAAGGTAAAGTGCAAAGAACAAACGACAAGGCTGGAAATAAACTCTATATCTGAACTAAATCAAATCCTTTTTTGTAGAAATGAAATTCGAATGAATGACTAATCAATCGTACTACTCTAGATAAGATATCAATCAAGGAACAACATATAAAAATCTCAATCCTAATCTAATACATTTTCAACCATTTAATTGTTGCAAGATAAACCAACAACTATAACTAAGTAACAACAATTACTATTCAATAAACAACAATGAGAAACTAAGGAAACAACAAATATTTATCTACGGAAACAAAAATAAAAAACCAGCAATAAAATATATCGTTCCCGAACATATAAAATATCAGTGAAAGTTGAAATAAATATTTACCATTCAATAAAGAAACAATAAATAATTAGAAAGAAACATCACTAAATTAATCTGCTTTACACATATGAGACAACACTTCTTCCATGGGAGTGGGCCCAAACTTCCCAGGAGCCAGTTTGAGAAGAAACTCAAATCAAAATACGAGTAGGCAAAAACTGAAGTTAACTAATAGATCTTTGCATTAAAAATCTTCAGAAAGTAAATACAATCAAAACTCAAAACTTAGTTCACAACTCTGTCTCAAGTTTAAAAATATTTCATCATCTTCCTAGAGGTGAGTTCCTCTGTTTTATGTTACAAAAAAATATTTACAATAGAATATTTTTGAAATAAGGAATGTCTTGAGAATCGAAGATTCTCATGACATTCTTTCTAAATTAATTTAAGTCTTCTATCTTCAACAAAGAGACCAAAAACTTTGTTTCTACAACTAACTCCTTATTATATGAACAACTCATTCCTGGATCAACCAAGAATCATCATGTATGCAACTTCTCTACGTCCACCTTCTAAATCCATGTTTATAGAAAAGTCTTGTTCCATGACTCATTAGCTCAATTATAGGTAAAACAATCTTGTTATTTCATTAAAACATATTTTCATAGATAGATAAATTTCACCAAGCATTGGATCACAATGAGCAAAGTAATATAAATATGGATAAAAAAGAACAACAAATTGATATAAGAATTAAGGAATTAAATAAAAGAAATAAAGGAATTACAAGGCCAAATAATGGCCTTGCAAAAACTTGTCATAAGAATCCTCTTGATGCAACTAAAATTTGTCCTAGAAATTTGTGTGCACACCCTTCTTTTTGCTAAGTTTTATGTCCTCCTAAAGTTTCCTATTGTATATGGATCCTTTCAATTTTCTGATAGCTCAGTTAATCTATTTTAATTCCTCACATTGTTTCCTTTTTTCTCCACTAGATTTGCACACTGAGTGGAAATCCTTCATCACTCCCGCACTTGTTGTGGTTTTTTTTTCCTTTCAGTGCCTTTCTTTTATAACATTGAGTTGATGACCAAGTATCTGTAAATATAATATCTCAATGAGATTGATAGTTGAAATTAAGTCATATGTGGCTCTGGAGATTACATCTAAATCAATAATGTAAATACTTTAAATTTTATTAGACATTAATCAATTCACTAATAAAAGACTCTTCACTTTAATAATTAATTTTAATTGAAGTAGTCTCGGGGGTGGGGCCAACTCAATTGGTTAATTCAAAATTTGTGAAATCATCGAAACAAGATAGACCCATATTCAAATCCTCCCTGAAGTGACCCGATTTATGACAAGGATGACATGTCGTAAACAAACTTTTTAATTGAAGTGAATTACAAAATAAAGGGACTTTTTTTGGTTGACTTCCATATATTTGACCCTAGACTTGTGTGAAAGTCCTTGTCCAATACTACAAAATTCAACATTTAAGTAACAAATCAATATGGATAATTAGCACCAATTCGATCGCTACCCTCTTTTACTTATTGTAGTGTATGAATATTTTACTTCCTCCACCTTTTTTTGCTTCCTATCTGAGTGAATCACTAGCATTATTTTTTTGTTAGGCATGTTCTTAGGATTCATATTTTCATGCTTAATACACCATTAGGAACCTATTGTAGCTAAACAACAATTCCATATGAATTTTAAAATTTAGTGAAAAATAATGGGAACCCATACGAATTTTTTATCTTTTAATCAAATTTTGATCTATTTTTTGTTTGATTATTTTTCTAAAAGTTCTTAGTTTCATTTCCATTTTTTGAAATTTGATATAGAATGCTTAAACTATCATGGATCAATTCATTTGCACTTGATTGGTGGGATAACAACATTTGAAGGACATGTATTTCCTAACTATGTTAGAAGAAGAGCTAATATTTCATTACATGCAAGATCAATAAAAAAATTAGATTTAATCAACTTTAAAGGTTACTCAAGTTCAAATTCATAATGGTTTTATCAATCAAGAGTTTATTCAAATCATATATATCTCAATACAAATATCCATATTTGGATGATCTCCTACATATAAATCAATTCGATATCCGAATTGACTAGAAGATCATGTTTATCATAAACATTCGAATGTTAGACGCCTACTTTTTTTTTAAACAACAAATAATAAAATAACTCTTGTGTAAATGATAGAGAACACATATTACACTACTAATGGTTAACTCCTTTAGGACTTGTCAAATCTAGAATCTATAATTTAACTTGTTGCACACACTCCTTGACCTTTTAAATGTCTAACTATCCATATATCTGAGGTTGGAACATATATGGATATCTGGAGTGTGATTTCATCATGATATGGGAGAATGATATAAATACTAATCAAACCTATATTCCATGTATTTCAAGGTGATTAATTCATGATAAACCCTGTTTAGTGACAGTTAGATTGGATTTTTGAGCCTAAATAAGGGTTAGTCACTAATCAATTATTAAAGGTTTTATCATCTTTATTGAAGAGCCAGATCCTCGATGAGAGATTTAAAATACCAGAATTAATGTCTTATGTAACTCAAAGTAAATATCATGTGAAATGATAGCAAAATTTAAGATCCTTCCATTAGAAAACTCAATTGATAATCTCACTGAATCCTGTTATTGAAATCCCAAAGGGTAAGTTTAAAAACTTCTTTCATTCACACAAAAATGACTCCTTTTTCTCTTTCTTAGTTAAGTTGTTCACTGTTTTTGCATTGGTTCTTGTGTATAAAATTTTTGATCACTGCTCATATTTTTGAATTGTCTCCAACATTCACCTCTTAGAGAACATTGGGGAGAAAAACAAAAATTAAGCAACATAATGTTGGGTGTGGAGCATGATTATTTAGAGGTATTTGTTTCAGCCAGATGCATACCCCAGGAAGATTGTACACCTCTCCACGTGGGGAGGGGGAGAGTGCGGGGTGGATTTGTCCCCCCCATGGGGGTCCAGGGGGGCTAATCCCCCCCTGGCTGTGGGGTTCGTGGGCTAGGGGTTCCCCGGCGGGGGTTTCCGGGCAACGACCCCGAAGCTAAAAACATATGTAAAATTGCCTTATAAAAGTATAGTAATTTCTAGTCAATCTGGGCTGTTCATTAGGCGGATGATCTGACGGTAGAACTTATGTTTAGTTTAGGGTTTTTTTTCCCTAGAAGGCAACCCCCCTCTTTGTATGAGGGCATTATATTGAGGCTGTAAAATATGTGTGTATTCTTAGAGTGAGAAATAGAGAGGTGAGACTATGAGAGAAAACAGAGGATATTACAGCAGATCTGCTGTAGGTTGTATCTCTTCATTTTGCTGGATAACAGAAAGGAAGGACTGGCTGTTCAAGGTGGACATAGCCCAAACTGGGTGAACCACGTATATCCGTGTCTCTATGGTTTTATGTGTTTGTGTTTATCCACATATTATATGTCTTGCATTTCTCTGTCATATATAATATTTTTCTAACAACTTGTATCAGAGCCGAAGGTCTATTTGGCTGATAAACTCGCAGGAAAGAAGGGCTCCTCGTTCGAGTGGGAGAAATGGCGGAAGATGGTAAGTTCAGGGTTGAGAAATTTAACGGCCAAAACTTCCTGCTGTGGAAGATGTAGATGGAAGATTATCTGTATCAGAAAGATGTGTATCTACCATTGAGTGAAAAGAAAAGAAGCTGATGGCTATGATAGATGCAGAATGGAACATTCTCGATACAAAAGCACTCAGAACAGTACAGTTGTGCCTCACAACATCGGTTGCTTTCAACATTTCGAAGGAAACAAAAACAGAGGGTTTGATTTAGGCGTTGGTGAAACTATATGAAAAGCCCTCGGCCTCAAACAAGGTATTTCTTATGAAACAACTATTTAATATGAAGATGTCGGAAGGTGGATCTGTTGTAGACCATTTAAATGATTTTAATACAGTTACAAGTCAGTTAAGTTCTATAGGGGTAAACTTTGATGATGAAGTTAGAGCTCTATTATTCTTGTGCTCATTTCCAGAAAGTTGGAATGGTTTAGTAATGACCATTAGTAACTCTATTTCTAGATCTAGTACTTTAAAGTTTGATGATGTTGTTGGTGCTATCCATAGCGAGGAAATGTGACGAAAAATCTTCGGTGAGACATCGGGTAATGATTTGAGTGCAGAGTCTAGGGGAAGAAGAATGGAAAGAGGAAAGAGCCCAGGATATCACAGTAAATCAAGGAAATATAGATCCAAGTCTAGAATGGGGATAGTGTGCTGGAAATGCGGAAAGAAAGGACACCTAAAGAAAGACTGTAGATCTCGGAAGGGAAAAGAAGGAGATGCATAACAAGAAACAATCATGAAACAAATGTGACATGTGAGGTGTTACAGATGCTTTGATTTTTTCTTTCGAAAATATTACCTGATTCCTGGGTGGTAGATTTCAGGGGCCTCATTCCATGCCACACTTGATAAGAAATATTTTCATGACTATGTTCAAGGAGATTTTGGACAAGTCCATTTGCGTGATGATAAACCCTGTAAAATTGTTGGAATGGGTAAAGTTCTTGTAAAACAAAAGAATGGAAACCAATGGCTACTAAAGGAGGCAAGGCATGTTCCAGATTTGAAGAAAAATCTGATTTCAACAGGGCAGTTAGGCGGTGAAGGTTGTGTGACAACTTTCATAGATAAATCTTGGAAGGTCACCAAAGGAGCCCTGGTAATAGCAAAAGGTGAAAAGGTTGGTACATTGTATTTATGTAATGGTATTTCTAACTCTATTAATGATTTAACTTCCAAAGGAGAAGATGCAACATTATGGCATCATAGGCTCGGACACATGAGTGAGAAGGGGATGAAGATTATTCGCTCAAGGAATTTTTTGCTGGGTTTGAAGAATGTTGATTTGGACTTCTGTGAGAATTGCATTTATGGAAAACATACGAGAGTAAGATTTCTTAGAGTTGGGAAAGAAAAGAAGAGCAAAAAATTAGAGCTCGTGTATACAGATGTATGGGGACCTGCTTAGGAATCATCTCTAAGTGGCTCTTGTAATTATGCTACTTTTATTGATGATGCAACTAGAAAAACTTGGATTTATTGTATTCAGAATAAATCTGATGTATTTGATACTTTCAAGAAATGGAAAGCTTTTGTTGAGATTGAGACAGGAAATAAATTGAAGTGTCTCAGATCATATAATGGAGGTGAATATTGCAGCAAAGAGTTTGATAGGTACTGTTTAGAGCATGGAATTCGTAGAGAAAAGACAGTTCCATGTGTTATCACTCAGGTTGTTCCCCAAACGTTGTAGAAAAGGGAATATGGCCGAGGTAACCACAAACCAATCTTTTAGACACAGATTTTAGCCAATCTGTATCCAGAGAGGGCTCTCTCTTTATGATTTAACTTTGTTTTGAAAGGTATTAGGCTAGTTATGAAGTTCAATGGTTTTGTTTTGAGTATGGGTGGTGAGATTCAATAGAATAGAGATGTAAAACTGAAGAGTTTAGTCCATTGGGCATAATGAAGTCAAAATAAACGGGCTTCCTGGATTTGGTTTCTAACATAGGAGGTACTACAGAGCAAGGTAATCAAACATGGAACAATCTAAAGGCTGGAAATCATATGGAATAGAGTCAATGGGTGAAGGGCAATTAAGAATCCTTCATCATGTTGACAGAGGGAAAGTGAATGATTATGACCAAGAAGCAATTAAGAATTTCTTAGCATGTAATCAATATGAGAGAATTAGGGGAAAGAAGAGCAGTTAAGAATTCACTATTTATGCTAATTCTAAAGAAAACATAAATAATAACAGAGATTGAACACAAAGTGCAGTCAAGAAAATTATGGGCTATTCTTTTTCTCTATTATTAAGATCGTGAAATACAGATGATATAGTAAAGACAGAAATTGAAAAAATAAGTAAGAGAGACTTATTGATCCATAAAATGATTCAGGAATTCTGTAACATAGTCCTTAGCATCGATTCTTCATCCAGTAGGCCAGACAACAAATGGTTCCAACAACTCTTTTATTCCAAAGTTTAGTATTAAAGAAAAGTCTAGAGAAATCTACACATACCCCACCCTTCAAAACTCTAAGGAAGGGGGTATTTATACAACAAAATATGTACAATCGGTATCTCATAAAAGCTCTGAGATAATATCTAAGTTTAACCTAACGTAATTTATAAGAAAAGTAGAAACAACTAACTGATGCTGTGCTGGAGGCTGGCTCTTTAGGGTTCAGCTCACAGGAGTCTTCTGTAATAACTGTGCGCATCTGCTAGTCTTTAATGTTGATCTGCTTTGTCTTTAATTCTGCGCTAATGCTCTTTACGACTGATCTGATATTTCTGTGACTTTGATCTGATACTCTTTAACACTCCTTTGATACTCTTTAAAGATTGATCTGATACTCTTTGACTTGTTGCGTACCCTGTTTTCTTTATTCATATATGCCAAGTGTTTAGCCTAAAATATCTTTGTATATGTCGGTTTCTCTCTTCTGGAAGCTTTGGAAATCCCTTTGTTTGCTTTAAACTGTGTTAAACAAGGGAGGAAACTGCAAAATGGTGGGTCTGTAGAGTCTGCAAGCTTGTTGCTGGAGCCTTTCTCAGCCCGGAGCGCATGGAGGCGCCTAAAAAACATAACAAAATGACCTTTTCATCCTGTTATTGAGAAAAAAAGTTTTGGCGGCAATTTTCGATTTGATCAGGAGAAATCACCGTTGGATGAAATGGATGGATGAGGGCCATTGGATCACATAAGGGTGAATCAGACGGCTGAGGAGAGATTGCAATATCGCGCTGGCAGAAGACAAGGGGTTTGGAGTCTTTATATGTATGTGATTTGTGATTTGTGATCAGATCGCATCGTGGAATTGCATAGCAGAAGGTAAGGGGCGAAGGTCTGAATGCATGCGATAATGTGATACGCAATATGCGATATGCGATTGCAGAATCACATTGCAGAAGTTTAAAGGGAAAAACGGAGGCGGTGGGGTGAAAGTGCGATTCACGATTTACGATTAGATCGCATCGCGAAAGTTAAAAATGGGAAAACAAAGGCGGCGGGATGAAAGTGTGATTTGCAATTTGCGATTAGATCGCATCACAGAAGGTCAAATGGGTGCGATTTTATGTGTTAAGAGCTCAGGGTTTGGTTATTAATCAACCAGATGTTGATTAATTCCTTTGGGCATGGGGAGGGGGGTTCTTAATAAGTTTCAAGTAAACTTATTAATTCCCGACAAAACATGTTTATGGTTATATTTCAACCGGGGCGGGGATATATTACATATTGGGGCTTTTTATATCTAATATGGGGAAGGGTATAAAGAGATATTTATATAATAAAGTTAAAAGTTAGTATGGATTTTGAAAGGAAAGCGCTAAGTATAATGTTAGAAAACTTAGGCTTTAAAAGGGAAAAAGTGTTTATACAAGAAATATGGCCAGCCCCTAAGTAAAACAGATTCTTACTTAGGCAAATGTTATGGAATGAGATGAGTGATTCAGTGATATTAAGTAGATCTTAGGGAAATTAGTAAATGATTTGGGGAAAGGATGAAGGGGAGTTAGTCATGCCTCGCTTGAGCTGCTCCAAGGGAATCTGCTTTGCACTTGTGATAGAAGTAAATTTAACACTTTGAGAGACAAAATTTATCACAAGTCTCATTCTGCAACATCAAAACTGCCTACCCTGCCTACTTTTCCTAGCATTTTTTCTTCTCTTTGCTTGGGTGCACTTAGACTAGCAAACCCTTATCAAATTTTCTTTTCTTTTCATTGTAAGCCTACTTAAGTCTGCACTTATTTCTTCCAAGGGCTCAGATTAAACAGTTGAGCTCCTTTGCTTCTCTGCCTATCTACTTATCTGCCAAGTTTAAACAGTTTGGACAAATTTTATTCTCTATCTCTAAAACAATAAATTTAAACATGAACTGGCCAAGATTAAGCTGTTTGGCCATCCATTGATTGTGGCAAGAAGTTAACAAGATGCACACAGTGCTTTATTTTGCAAAAATGGAATAGTAGTGGCATTTGGACTTGCACACTTTCCTGGTCTTTTCTGTTTGGGGTTCATTTCTTTTCATTTTTTCCTTTTGACCATTTATTTTTTCACCCTTTGATTTTTCTTTTAGGGTATACCCTCTTTACATTTTTTTATTTTTTTTATTTTTTCATAATGTGGAAAACTTTACAGCAAGGAAAGGATGAAAATATTTGGAAATTTACCAGTCAATCATGAAATATGACACCTATTGGTATAGAGCATAACATTGGCTCCACTTGGGGATGGCTTTCCCTGGTGGAAAGTCAAGAACAATAGGTTAGATGGCTTTCTGCATAAATTTTGCTCTGTTCTAAAATTTTCCTTCTGTTGGTTGCTTTATTGTATGTATGACAGCACACTTGTTGAGCTTAGGGCCTTCTCTTCGGGATTCAACTGCAACAAGTTACTATCCAAACCAAACTGAAATCCTACTTACTTACCCTAATCGGCTTTTTATCTGCAGGTTAGGTAAAATGAAACAGCCAGTGCAACCACTCAAGCAACTGTAGAAACAAATGAACTGCTTCACTGATTGTTAGTGAAACCAAAAGCATAATTCGATCAAGTACCCACATAATCAAAATTGTGATATATAAAGGCCACTGTTGATGTATTTGGTCCTCATAAGGAAAACATGTTAAAGATTTTGAGTTGAGAAGAACCTCCATATAATCTGCTATAGGATCAACAAAAGCATAAAGTGTGATAGTTTCTTCTGGGCCTTCTTTGTCTAATTGAACAACTGTATCCTCAGTACTAAACCCTGCAACTAATTTTCAGTCTTTCTCCTGAAATCAAAATCATCCTCAATCTGCAAATCAAAAGGTAGTACAACTTCTTCATGGTTTAGGGAAGGAAGATTTTGTAAGAATTCTTTAAGATCGTGGAAATTATATGACTGAATTTGAGAATGCAAAAGTTCAATTTTATTTACATATTTTTCAACAACTAAATTAGACAACACATTTTGACTTTATGAGGGTATTCTGTTGTTTTGACCGCTAAAAACACCTCTTAAAATATCTTCATCAAGTTGAAATTTTGATAACACCTCCCTGAATTCATATAAAGCTTCATCAAATGAAAAATTTTCCACAAACCCGGTCATCCTGTCTTGCTATTAATGCTTTGGAATATGGACTATTTTAAACTTGAAGCTCTGGATCTTTGAACAACAATGTTTTGATTGGAAAATGATTATCAAAAGAATAAGAGAATGAAGCTCAAATGTGCAGGGAGAGTTTAAATTTACAATTTTTAAGTGAGATAAATTAAAAACTAGTCTATTTTTTTTTTTCAAACTATAATATACATTGGAAAACTCTTCTCAATTTAGAAAGAACATAATGACTTGGATAACAAATCAAGTTAAAAAGCCTGATATTTTTATATTGCTCTTTCAGGCTCGTTCCTCCAGTGGAGTCTTAGTTGTGAAATTGATGTGGAGTCGCCAGGTGGATGATTTTTAACCTTTGTGTGTCTGATCCCTATCCACCATCACAGATCAGATCTAAACTTGTAAAACAGTTATGAGGAAAGGGTTTAGTTTTTCCAGGAAACAATTTTTTTTTTGAGTTT
Source organism: Pinus taeda (assembly GCA_000404065.3). Taxonomy (NCBI): domain Eukaryota; kingdom Viridiplantae; phylum Streptophyta; class Pinopsida; order Pinales; family Pinaceae; genus Pinus; species Pinus taeda. The sequence goes on along the minus strand of APFE030463099.1, from coordinate 4,833 downwards.
TTATGATTATTTTTTTTTTTTTTAAAACAACTTTTATGATTTCTTTAAGAGGCTTTCAATATGAGATTTAAACTTTCTTAAAGATTTTATTTGACAAGGGGAACTGATCAGGTATTTGAAACCAACTGTTCAAAACATAAACTAGACCGGAGATAGACTGAAGCAGCATTTATTTACTTCTACAATTGCAAAGCAAAATCCGTTTCAAAGGCTTCCAGGCTAACTTCAGGCTCCATCTGTAGCTTATGAAATAAACAATAGTAACAAACAATTATTTAGGTCCCCAGTGGAGTCACCAATTATGTTATCACTCAAGTTGTTCCCCAAACGTTGTAGAAAAGGGAATACGGCCAAGGTAACCACAGACCAATCTTTTAGACACAGATTCTAGCTAATCTGTATCCAAAGAGGGCTCTCTCTTTATGATTTAACTTTGTTTTGAAAGGTATTAGGCTAGTTATGAATTTCAATGGTTTTGTTTTGAGTCTGGGTGGTGAGATTCAATAGAACAGAGATGTAAAACTGAAGAGTTCAGTCCATTGGGCATAATGGAGTCAAAAGAAATGGGCTTCCTGGATTTGGTTTCTAACAGAGGAGGTACTATAGAGCAAGGTAATCAAACATGGAACAATCTAAAGGCTAGAAATCAAATGGAATGGAGTCAATGGGTGAAGGGAAATTAAGAATCCTTCATCATGTTGACAGAGGGAAAGTGAATGATTATGACCAAGAAACAATTAAGAATTTCTTAGCATGTAATCAGTATGAAAGAATTAGGGGAAACATGAGCAATTAAGAATTCACTGTTTATGCTAATTCTGAAGAAAACATAAATAATAACAGAGATTGAACACAGAGTGCAGTCAAGAAAATTCCGGGCTATTCTTTTTCTCTATTATTAAGATCGTGAAACACAAATGATATAGTAAAGACATAAATTGAAAACATAAGTAAGAGAGACTTATTGATCCATAAAATGATTCAGGAATTCTGTAACATAGTCCTCAACATCGATTCTTCATCGAGTAGGCCAGACAACAAATGGTTCCAACAACTCTTTTATTCCAAAGTTTAGTATTACAACAAAGTCTAGAGAAATCTACACATACCCCACCCTTCAAAACTCTAGGAAGGGGGTATTTATACAACAAAATATGTACAACCGGTATCTCATAAAAGCTCTGAGATAATATCTAAGTTTAACCTAATGTAATTTACAAGCAAAGTAGAAACAACTAACTGATGCTGTGCTGGAGGCTGGCTCTTTAGGGTTCGGCTCACAAGTGTCTTCTGCAATAACTATGCGCATCTGCTAGTCTTTAATGTTGATCTGCTTTGTCTTTAATTCTGCGTTGATACTCTTTACGGCTGATCTGATATTTCTGTGACTTTGATCTGATACTCTTTAACGCTCCTCTGATACTCTTTAAAGCTTGATGTGATACTCTTTGACTTGTTGCGTACCCTGTTTTCTTTATTCATATCTGTCAGGTGTTTAGCCCAAAATATCTTTGTATATGTCGGTTTCTCTCTTCTAGAAGCTTTGGAAATCCCTTTGTTTGCTTTAAACTGTGTTAAGCAAGGGAGAAAACTGCAAAATGGTGGGTCGGCAGAGTTTGCAAGCTCGTTGCTGGAGCCTTTCTTGGCCTGGAGCACATGGAGGCGCCTAAAAAACATAACAAAATGACCTTTTCATCCTGTTATTGAGAAAAAGAAGTTTTGGCGGCAATTTTCGATTTGATCGGGAGCGATCACCGTTGGATGAAATGGATGGATGAGGGCTGTTGGATCACATAAGGGCAGATCAGATGGCTGAGGAGAGATCGCAATATCGCGCCAGTGGAAGACAAGGGGTTTGGAGTCTTTATATGTATGTGATTTGCGATTTGAAATTTGCGATCAAATCGCATCGTGGAATCCCATAACGGAAGGTAAGGGGCGAAGGTTTGAATGCATGCGATAATGCGATACACGATATGCGATATGCGATCGAGGAATCGCATCGCAGAAGTTTAAAGGGAAAAATGGAGGTGGCGGGGTGAAAGTGCGATTCACGATTTGCGATTAGATCGCATCACGAAAGTTAAAAAGAGGAGAACAAAGGCGGCGGGATGGAAGTGTGATTTTCAATTTGTGATTAAATCACATCGCAGAAGGTCGAATGGGCGTGGTTTTATGTGTTAAGAGCTCGAGGTTTGGTTATTAATCAACCAGATGTTGATTAATTCCTTTGGGCATGGGGAGGGGGGTTCTTAATAAGTTTCAAGTAAACTTATTAATTCCCGAAAAAACATGTTTATGGTTATATTTCAACCGGGGCGAGGATATATTACATATTGGGGATTTTTATACCTAATACGGGGAAGGGTATAAAGCGGGATTTATGTAATAAAGTTAAAAGTTAGTATGGATTTTGAAAGGAAAGCGCTAAGTATAATGTTAGGAAACTTAGGCTTTAAAGGGGAAAAAGAGTTTATAGAAGAAGTATGGCCAACACCTAAGTAAAACAGATTCTTACTTAGGCAAATGTTACGGAATGAGATGAGTGATTCAGTGATATTAAGCAGATCTTAATATCTCTGGGGGAAATTAGTAAATGATTTGGGGAAAGGATGAAGGGGAGTTAGTCATGCCTCGCTTGAGCTGCTCCAAGATAATCTACTTTGCACTTGTGATAGAAGTAAATTTAACACTTTGAGAGACAAAATTTATCACAAGTCTCATTCTGCAACATCAAAACTGCCTACCTTGCCTACTTTTCCTAGCATTTTTTCTTCTCTTTGCTTGGGTGCACTTAGAATAGCAAACCCTTATCAACTTTTATTTTCTTTTCATTGTAAGCCTACCTAAGTCTGCAATTATTTCTTCCAAGGGCTCAGATTAAACAGTTGAGCTCCTTTGCTTCTCTACCTATCTACTTATCTGCCAAGTTTAAACAGTTTGGACAGATTTTATTCTCTATCTCTAAAACAATAAATTTAAAAATGAACTGGCCAAGATTAAGCTGTTTGGCCATCCATCGATTGTGGCATGAAGTTAACAAGCTGCACAGAGTGCTTTATTTTGCAAAAATGGAATAGTAGTGGCATTTGGACTTGCACACTTTCCTGGTCTGTTTGGGGTTCATTTCTTTTCATTTTTTCCTTTTGACCATTTATTTTTTCACCCTTTTATTTTTCTTTTAGGTTATACCCTCTTTACATTTTTTATTTTTTATTTTTATTTTTTCATAATATGGAAACCTTTACAGCAAGGAAAGGATGAACATATTTGATAATTTACCAGTCAATCATGAAATATGACACTTATTGGTATAGGAGCATAACACCATGAACACCACAAGAAAATGGTGCGTCGGAAAGGATGAACAGAACAATCATGGAGCGTTCAAGGTGCATGAGATCACATGTAGGATTGCCTTTACAATTTTGGGTAGATGTTGTAGATACTGCTATTTATCTAATAAATAGAGGGCCTTCAAGTTCCTTAGATGGTGGTGTTCCAGATGAAGAATGGACAGGTAAAAAGGTAAACAAGTCTTTTTTAAAGCCTTTTGGTTGTGAGGCCTTTGCCCATATTAATAAAGAAAATAGAACAAAGCTTGAGGTAAAATCAAAGAAATGTACCTTTATTGGATATGGTGTTAATGATTTTAGTTATCGCTTATATGATTATGAAAATCACAAAATCATTAGGAACAGAGATGTAATATTCAATGAAAAGGTCTTGTATA
>APFE030463097.1:6688-84220 GCA_000404065.3 Pinus taeda | reverse complement strand
ATAATACACTGCCAGAGCATCCTCCGGAAAATAACTCTTCTCTTGCTGCTCCTATTGCTCTTGACCCCTGTTCTTCTACTCCTAATGTTAGTTCATCTACTCTTCGACCAAAATGGTGGGCTAAAACCATTGGTGATCTTCGGGATGATGAGCTTCTTGAAGGACGCACCTCTAGACATAAGAGCACTCAGCAGCCTACAGTAAATTTTGTGCTTATGGCTAATATCAACAGTACCTTTGAGCCTCAAACTTACTCAGAGGCTAAAGGTACACCTGAATGGGAACAGGCTATGGACGCTGAATTTCAGAGTCTTCAGAAAAATCACACATGGTCCCTGTCTGATCTTCCTGCAGGGAAAAAGCCCATTAGCTGCAAATGGATATATAAAGTGAAGTACAAAGCCAATGGAACTCTAGATAAGTATAAAGCTCGTCTTGTGGCTCGAGGATTCTCTCAGAAGGAAGGCATTGACTATGAGGAGACTTTTGCTCCTACAGCCAAAATGAGTACCATACGTCTTGTTCTTGCCCTAGCAGCTCAGTTTAAATGGAAAGTTCATCAGATGGATGTAAAAAAGTGCTTTTCTAAATGGTGACTTACAGGAAGAAGTCTACATGACACAACCTCCAGGATTTAAGATTGCCGGTCAAGAACAGAAAGTGTGTAGATTAGCTAAAGCTCTCTATGGACTGAAACAAGCTCCTCGGCTTGGTACATGAAAATTGATCAGTACCTGACAGATCATGGTTTTCAGCGAAGCCCATCTGATGCAAATCTGTATATCAAGCACACTGATGATGATATCTTGTTTGTGGTTGTCTATGTAGATGACCTTATCATTACTGGCAGCTCTGCGCATTTGATCCATGGGATCAAATGAGACTTATGCAGAACTTTTGATATGACAGACTTGGGCCTTCTTCACTACTGTCTGGGGATTGAAGTTTGGCAGACTGAGAATAACATCTTTCTCTCTCAGTCCAAGTATGCCAAGAATCTTGTGGACAGGTTCAGAATGCAGGATTGCAAACCAGCCACGACTCCGATGGAACTAGGGCTCAAACTTTCAGCTTAGTCATCTTCTCCTCCTGTGGATGAAACTTTATTCAGGCAATTAGTAGGCAGTCTTATCTACCTTACTGCCACCAGACCAGACATCAGTTTTTCAGTGAGCTACATTTCCCGCTTCATGGCCGCTCCTAAAGCTGATCATTGGATAGCAGCAAAGCGTGTGCTAAGATATGTGCGTGGCACTTCTGATTATGGACTTCTATACACTCGCAGTTCCGATCCTATACTCAGTGGTTACACAGATTCTGACTGTGCCGATTCGGTTGATGATCGTAAATCTACAGCTGGGTATGTGTTTAGTCTAGGATCTAGTGCTGTCACCTGGACTAGTAAGAAGCAGCAAGTCGTGGCTCTCTCCTCCACCGAAGCAGAGTATCGAGGAGCAGTTAAGGCATCCTGTGAGGCAGTTTGGCTTCGACGTATGCTTGCACACATGCATGCTTCCCAGACAGGTCCTACTTCCTTGTTTTGTGATAATCAGGGAGTGCTCAAACTTGCCAAAAATCTCGTCTTTCATGAACGAACAAAACATGTGGAAACTCATTGCCACTACATTCGCCAGCTTGTTGAAGACGGATTCGTTCGGCTGAAGTATGTTCCCACCACAGAGCAGCTCGCAGACTTATTCACCAAGCCTCTTGGTCCTGCTAAATTTGAACAATTCAGGAGGTCTATTGGTGTTGTAAATAGATTGAGCATTAAAGGAGGGTATTAGAATAATTCTAATATTAGTTTAATGCTCATTCTTCTAAATTGTTGCTATTTTCCTTTCTTTAGCAGTTTCTTAGATGAAACTGAATCTCACATAGAAACTTGATGTTTCTATCTTTGTAAAATATCTCTGTATTATTATTGAGTATTCAACTCAATCAATTCATTGAATTCATTTGGAAACCCATATGCGTGTTTCGCACTGTTTTACAATGGACCATTTGCAAAATTATAGATCTGATAGATAGAAACCTAAATGTTTTGGTGGTGGTGATTATGAAACCTTTGTCTGTAAGATGTTGATGTTTGTAGCTCGAGAAAGTACTTCTACAGAGACCTAAGTGTTTAGGTGTGCAGAAGTCGCCCACAGTCTCCTTAGAACACTTGCTCTTGTGTGAGCAAGGTGTTTTTGTAACTTAGCCTAAGTTAGACTTAAGAAAAGCATATAATTATTATGTTGGCTTATTGGGCTAAAGTAAACTTAGGAATGCTGAAATATCTAACTAGATTGAATCTTCATAAATATGAAATGTAATCTTGATTCTTGTATATTGTAAAAAGAAAGAAAAATTGTTATTGTTATTTTTGTAGCAAGGGTTTCATGCTCAAGGTCATTTTATTTATAGGTCAAGCACCCATTGAGTGCTCCTAGGGTTTGCCATAGAGTCAAAAAGTCAATAGAGTTGTTGTCATATGAAGAAGACCCCACTGAGCATCTTGTAACATGTCAAAAGAAATATTTTTGTATTTAAAGTGTCAAAATACCCCTCCAAGACCAAGTCGGCATGGCAGCTAAGAAGTTGTTCTCATTAAGGCATGTCGGCCTTCTTGGAAGCCTTTATATAGGAGAGAACTCAACCTCCTATGGACACTCAATCATTCCTCATCATCCCAAGCGAAGAAGAGGCAAAAGAAAGGCAAGCGAAAAAGGATAGACGGAAGAAGGACAAATTTTTTGGGTTGATACTCTCTCTCTTTCTCTCACGCGCGAAGATAAGGCTAGGGTCTTGCAACGACAAGGTTGTAATTGTCAAGTTGCAGAAAGAAGGCCAAAAATGGTGAAAGCAAGGATTTTTAGGTCACCCACTAGCTCTAGAAGGCGAAGCAATACAAGCGAAGGAGCATGCAAGCCTTGTAAACCTTAATTTTTCTCACACGTGTGGAAGCAGTGACTGTTGCAGGGGCTGAAAATTTCAGACCTGCAATGGAGGCCGAAATTTTGTAGCTGGGGGTCGAAATTGTGCAACTGGAAGAGATTTGACTGGGTTTGATTTGGATAGAAGCAGCATGTCATCAAAAAGGTCTGGCTTGGAATTGGAAGGGTATTGGTCTTGGTTTAGAGGTCTTGGAATTAGTCATTTGAAGAATCTATAATAAGAGAACAGATTTGTGGGTTTTCCTCTCAAGAGGAAAGGCTTTGGCCCCGGCTTGCAACCTACAACCTGTGTTTTTGTGTACTATCGATCTTCATGTTTTTGGTAGTTGTTTGATGATAAGAACAACATAATAATAAGTGAAGAAGCTAATGAAGATAATAATCAAGAAAAAGTAAAAATACATCACAAGTAGTTATCAAGTATAAGAGAAATCACCCTAATTATAACCCTATTGATTTCTCAACATGGTATCAGAGCTAAGGTAGACAAAGGGCATGATGAAGATCACTACATCTCTGAAGAAGTCATTGAAGAAGTTTTCTATGATGGCAAGTCAACTAAGCAAGGCATCAAAGCATTTTGGAATCTCCTATTATCTATCAAGAATCATATACCAAGACTTCTACTACGAAGGACAAAGGGTTATCCTCAGCACTTACAGGTACGTTTGAAGATGAGAATATATGGGTAATTGACAGTGGAGCCTCCAAACATATTGTTAATTTTTACACTGCTCTAATTTATATCAATTACTTTAGCCCAATTCAATTCTTCAATTAACAATATTTTTCCATTCATCAACAGTAATTGAAGATAGAACAGTAAATGCAATGACAAATAGGAGACAATCAACACATCAACAAGAGACATCGGTTTGGTCAAAGACCAGGGAAAAACCCCACAAGGGGGAAAACCCTTTGTAATTCTTCTTCTATTAGATTGTCATAAAATGTTCAACAAAGAGTACAATGAGCAATATCTATCAACAAGAATCGAATTCAAATGCTTTGACTATCAACCAAGTCAACTAACCATAAATCCAATATACCAATGATGAAAAGTCAAATCTGGTTAATTGTCTCAAATCTGCTATTCTATCCAAGTAAACAACAATCAAAATCTGCCCTAACAAGTCCACAATGTTGATTTTTTGTAGCATCGAATGTGCTCTAGCCTTGAAATTTGGAGGAGAGGCTAAGGCACATGAGATCTCCAGACCCAGAAATCGTTTTGAGAAATTCCTCCAGGATGAGGAGTTATTAAAATAATAAATATTTTTAATGGGTTCCTAAGTCTAAACTTAGGAAAATAAAAATATTAATGGTTATTAATAAAGATAAGGGTGAGAAGCTTCTAAGAGACAAGGATCAAGTCTGTTCTAATCTTAGTCGTTGATTAGGAAAAGTATAAGAGAAGACTTGAGGATCATTTGGAGACACACCGACAAATACTCAATATCTCAAGGAAAATCGATTCTCAAGTAGAGGAGATCAATTTCAGAGGGAGAGTTGCAAGGTGGAGGAAGAGGAGGGCATCAGCAGCAGGCAATGACTGAGGAGGAGGTGACGCGAGGACAGTGGGAGACAACACAGAGAAAGACGCAGTCCAGATAAGAGACGCAAAGCCTACGCAGGCTGATGCAGAGGGACGCAGAGCCACGCTAGGCCACGCAGAGTGACACAGGGGTGACGCAAAAGTGGGAGCAAGGTCTCCAAAGTGTCAGAAGGTCTCAAAGGGAAAGTCTTAGGTGTTTTCTTTCAGTTTCTCTGTAAAATCATTCCTTGTAAAAGCAATTGTTGTTGAAGATTAATAAAGCCCTCATTTGCTGCACCGGTTTTCACAAATTGGGTTTTTCCAGGGACAATTGTCCAAAAATAACTGTGTTGATGTGATTGGTTCTTGTGCATGTATTTTTTTCTCTGGGTAATTGTGTGATAAATGCAGTAGAAATTATTTTAATAATAAGGGATTTCGTTAATAACTTATTGTGAATAATAAATAGGTGAAATAACTCAGTTGCTACAGTAGTAGAATATCAATTTAGAAATTTTCACACACAACAGTCAACGGCCAACCCTCCAATTAACTTGGTCAAGGCAGCAATAAATGTGGCCTTGAATGCTAGTCAAGTTTAGCCCAAAACAGTCAAAGATATCCCTATCAAAATTGGTCAAAGGAGAGAGAGAAAGTTGTTGTCGCAGTCTACAATTTCCTACAGTCAAACTACCCAGATTTTCTCAGTCTTAGATTCAGTCAACTCGGCCTCTACAAAAAGAAATTTTCACACTCAAAGCAAGTCAAAACGTGAAGGAAAACTCAGTCAAATTGTGGTCAAAATCTACAATTTCCTGTGATCAAAGTCTGCAATAGGTCTACGGTCAAAGTGCCCACACTTCCTCGGTTTTTGTGCCAAAAATTGCAGCCTGCCAAGACAGAAATGCCCTCAAAAGATCAAACCAAAATTTAGCCCAGAAAGTCAAAATCTATGTTGGTCAAAGTTGGTGAAAGTTGCAGTCTGCTTCAAATTTCGTCCCCCCGAAATTTCATCCTTCTTTTCCAGCCCACATGTGTGAAGAGACCCTACAATTTGTACAAACCAATGAGGAGAGGAAAGATGAGAAGTTGTGAGTTGATGTGTGTCCAAATGAGTTGGAAGTCACTTGTATTTATAGGTATTGAAGGAGGGCTAATTAGTCTCTCTAGGCCAATTTGACAATTTGTGCAACCGCAGGCTTCGCTTCAAAAATCCACTTTCGCTTGTCCTAGACAAGTGCTTCAAAAGTCAAAATTGGTCCTCTCGAAAAGAGGAATCTAGTCCTATGGCTGAAGTTGTCACAGAGCTGCCAAAAATTAACACATATGACAGGTGAGCACAAACAACTAAAGACCCTATCAAGAGGAAAGTCCTACTACTATGTTGAACTTGGAGACAAAAAGAGCTATCCTGTAAGAGGAAGAAAAGAGGAATCTAGTCCCGTGGTTGGAAGTTGTCACTGAGATGCCAAAAATTAACACATATGATAGGTGAGCACAAACAACTAAAGACCCTATCAAGAAGAAAGTCTTCCTACTCTGTTGAACTTGGAGACAAAAAGAGCTACCCTGTAAGAGGAAATGGATCAACTTCGTTGGAGCTGGAAAATAGAGGAAACATACATCTCAACAACATTCTATGTGTACCACGTTTGCAAAAGAATTTACTTCCTATTTCATGTCTAGAAGATAAGGGAGATAGGGCTGCCTTTATAGATGGAAAAGTTATGGTATGGGATAAAGGCTCTAGCATCAACAGTGCAAAAGTCATTGAAATTAGTGAAGGAAGACTCTACAGGTTACTTACACGTCTCTTTCTCAAGCCTTGGTTCACATTGAAGTCAACCCATGTGAGCTTTGGCATAAAAGGTTTGGACACTTTCATTACAAAATCTTACCAACTCTAAATACAATGGCGAATGGCATCCCTGAACTAAAGGAGGATCATGAAGGATTTTGTAAGGGATGTGCATTAGGTAAAAATGTTAAGAAACCATTTGGAAGCAATGCTTCAAGATCAAAAGAAACCCTGGATCTCATTCACTCTGATGTTTGTGGTCCTATGTCTACAAAATCTCTCGGAGGTCATCTATATTATGTAACTTTCATTGATGACCACTCAAGGAAAACTTGGATCTATTTGCTAAAGTCCAAGGATGATTGCTAAAGTCCAAGGATGAAGTATTCGAAAAAAATTTAGAATTCAAAGCAGAGGTATAAAATATTACAGAAAGAAGGATAAAAATATTGAGATCTGACAATGGAGGAGAATACACATCAAAGGAGCTCGTAGCTTTCTATGAGACAGGAATTAAGAGGGAGTTGATAGTTCCATTTAATCCAGAGCAAAACAAAGTAGCAAAATGAAAGAATCACTCAATTGAAGAAATTGTTAGAAATATGTTACATGATCAAGACTTAACTCAATTTTTGTGGGGTGAAGCATCTAAAACAGTTGTCTACATTCAAGTCCTCACAGATCACCTGATAAGATGACTATTGGAGAAGCATTCACTGGAAAGAAACCATGTGCAGACCATCTTCGGATATTTGGTTGTCCTATCTACATTCACATTCCAAAAGATAAAAGATAAAAGTTGGACCCTACAAGCATGAAAGGCATATTTGTTGGCTATAGTAACACCTCAAAGGCATATAGGATCTACATAAAGGAGGAGCACCGAATTGAAGTAAGTCGAGATGTGATCTTTGATGAAAGCATTGCATATAAGAAGTCTATAGATCTCCTGATTGATTACGATGATGAAGAATTTCCTATATTTGAAGAATGTTCTAGGGAGGAAGAGGATTCCAATCATGAAGAAGAATGTCCCACTAAACCTATATAGCAAATCGTCATTCTTGAAAATAGAAAGAGACCTAATTGGTTGAAGTCTACTCTTCAAGATGCAGAAAGACATGCAACAACTAAGGGTATATTCAGGGAAAGCAAGAAGCCTAAAAGATATTCAAGGTATGCAGCCTATATGACAAAGTTGATTGAAGCAGAACCACCTACCTTTGAAGAGGTTGTCAATCATCAAGAATGGAAAGATGTTATAAATGAAGAATATCAATTAATAATGAGGAATGGAGTTTGGGAAATCATTCCTAGGCCGAAAGACAAATTTGTGGTAACTTCCAAGTGGCTTTATAAGATTAAACATGTGGCAGATAAAAGTATTGACAAATATAAAGCAAGGTTTGTGGCTAGGGGTTTCTCCCAACAAGAAGGCATTGATTATGAAGAGACATTTGCACCTACAACTAGATACACAACTATACGATCATTGGTCTCTTTGTCAACATTTATGGGATGGAACATCCATCAAATGGATGTCAAGGCAGCATTCCTGAATGGTATTATCGATGAAGAAGTGCATATAGAACAATCCCTAGGATTTGAAGTGAATAATAAAAAGACTCACATCTGCAAGCTTAAGAAGGCACTTTATGGCCTTAAGCAAGCTCCAAGGGCTTGGTATGCAAGGATGGACACATATCTACAAAGATTGGGTTTTTCAAAGAATTTTGTTGATCTAAATCTCTATATCAAGGTAGTGTAGGATGAACCCATAATCATTCTTCTATACGTGGATGATCTTATCATAACATGTGTGGAAGGTCGTATTCAAGAGTGCAAAAAGCAATTGGCTGCAGAATTCGATATGAAGGATCTAGGGTTGATGCACTATTGCTTGGGGTTGGAAGTTTGGTAAGGACCTAGTGAAATATATCTGGGTCAAGGAAAATATGTGATTAAAATGTTGCAAAGGTTTGGCATGATGGACTGCAAACCTATGACAACCCCCATGATCACAAATTTGAAGAGGTTAAGAAGTTTTGATTCAAGCCTCATGGATCCTACAAGATATAGACAATTGGTTGGCTCTCTAATGTATCTTGTGAACACTCGACTAGACATTTGTTTTGTAGTGAATATTCTCAATTAGTTTCAGATAGAACCTAAATATGACCATTAGATAGCAGCCAAGCATATACTGAGATATATGCAAGGAACAATCCATTACTGCCTGAAGTATGATAGAAAGAATGATGTCCAATTGATTGGATATATAGATTTTAATTAGGGAGGCAGTGAGACAAATGGAAGAAGCACTACTGGAGTATGTTTTAGCTTGGGATCCTCTATGATATCATGGATGAGTAGAAAGCAAGAGTCAATTGCTTTGAGTAGTGCTAAAGTTGAATACATTGCAGCATGTCAAGTTAGTATAAAAGTTGTCTGGTTGAGGAAGTTGTTGTCCGACTTGTTTGAAGGACAGATGGACCCTGCAGTTATACATTGTGATGACACCAGTTGCATGAAGTTGTCTAAAGACCCAGTATTCCATGGAAAGGCAAAGCACATAAACAAGTATCATTACATATGAAAGTTGATGCAAGATGGAGTATTGCAGCTACAGTATATCTCCACCAATGAGTAGGTAGCTGACATTTTGACAAAATCTCTTCCTAATAAGAAGCTTGTGTATTTGAGAGACAAGCTTGGATTGGTTGATATCTCCACCCTAGTTGAGAGGGAGTGATAGACACATCGTTCTTGTCTTCACTTTGTGAAGAAAGAATGACAGATTGGGTAAGCATCTAGTTTTCGATACTCATTGAGGATGAGGTAGAGCATCCAATAGGTAAGAGTAGTCGAAGAGGAAATTCCTTGAGGATGTGTTATTCCAAGACACGAATTGTCCTAAAAGGACATACCTTGTGAACATTTAGGTGGGGTATGTGCCTTAAGAGACAATGATGATGGTGTCTATCAGTCATATCTCACCAGCATTGTGCTCTGATCTTGAGGAGAGATAGAGTTGTTAGTCAAGGCCTTGGTATGTAACAATGCTAGTTGGTATGATGAGATGCAATGAGATAAGCTAAAATAATAGCTTATAAGATGGCTTACCAATCCAACTCTTCTTGTGATATCTCCTTAGTATGAGAATGTCCATGTACCATTATGAATACCTCCCTAGATCAGAGGGAGTGTTGAAATATGTAACTAGGTTTGATCTTCATAATGCACTCTTGATTCTTTTATATTATAAGAAGAAAAAAGAATTATTATTATTATTTTTTGTAGCATGGGTTTCATGCTCAAGGACATTTTATTTATAGGTCAAGCACCCGTTGAGTGCTTCTAGGGTTTGTCAGAGTCAAGAAGTCAATAGTCATTGTCATATAAAGAAGACCCCATTGGGCATCTTATAACATGTTAAAAGAATTATTTTTGTGTCGAAAGTGTCAAAATACCCCCTCCAAGACCAAGTCGGCCTCATTAGGGCATGTCGTCCTCCTTGGAAGCTTATATATAGGAAAGAACTCGAGCTCCTATGGGCACTCACTCATTCCTCATCATCCAAGCAAAGAAGAGGCAAAAGAAAGGCAAGCGAAGAAAGATACAAGGAAGAAGGACGAAGCTTTTGGGTTGATACCCTCTCTCTCTCACTCCCAGATGTGAAGATAAGGATAGGGTTTTGCAGCTACCAGGTCGAAATTGTCAAGCTGCATAAAGAAGATCGAAATTGGTGAAAGAAAGGACTTTTAGGTCACCTACTAGCCCTAGAAGGAGAAGCTACCCAAGCAAAGGAGCAAGGAAGCCTTGGAAGCCCTAACTTTCCTCACACGTGTCGAAGCAGCAACTGTTGCAGAGGCCAAAAATTTCAGACCTATAGTGGAGGCCGAAATTTTGTAGCTGGCGGTCGAAATTATGCAACTGGAAGAGATCTGACTGGGTTTGACTGGATAGAAGAAGCACGTCATCCACAGTTTGAATTGCGACATGGCTGACGAAGGCTCCAACCAATGCAAGTGACACCAATGAAAAGTGTTGGTAATGCAACACTGAAAATGGATGAAGAGGTTAGGAGGCAATTAAACACCAATCCTGGTCTGATGGAAGGTCATGCGAAGCCAGATTATGGAACTTGTGTGCAGATATCAACTGATGCCTCACTAAAAGAGACGATTCCTCCTGGTTGCCTTGTGATGCTTACACCTCTCATTGTTGGTACTTTATTTGGTGTGGAAACTCTATCAGGTGTCCTTGTTGGTGCTCTTGTATCTGGTGTGCAGGTTTCTATTTCTGCTTCCAACACTGGTGGTGCTTCTGAACCTGCTAAGAAGAAAAGTGTACAATGTAATTACTGTCACAAGTTCGGCCACATGAAGAAAAATTGCCGACAGAGGATTGCTTCTGAACAAAAGAAGCAGGGAGGGTCTCATCAGAAAGCGAATGTTGCAGAACATTCCGAGCAGAAGGAATCTGCTTTTTACGCCTTTATGGCTAAGAGGTCCTCAGATCATGCCCCGTCTTCTACCTGGTACATTGACTCTGGTGCATCACGTCATTTCTCTCACAGGCGTGATTGGTTTATTGACTTCTCATCTTTCACTGAATCTGTGGTATTCGAAGGAGGTGAGGAGTACACGGTAGTTGGCAGAGGTACAGTTCAGATCCAGTCTGATGGGCGCACACTTATATTCTTAAATGTGTACTATGTTCCTAGTATGGAAATTAATCTACTGTCTGTCAGCCAGATTATGAGGAACTCTCCTCAGCTCGATGTGGTGTTCAGTGTGCACAAGTGCTCCATTGTTGACAGGGAAACTCGTCTTACGGTCGTTGTTGGCCTAGAGGATCATGGTCTATACAGGCTTCTTGACACTGGTGATTCTCCAGAAGTGGCTCTAGCAGCTCGTGTTTCTCCCATCAACACTCTGTGGCATCAGAGATATGGGTATCTAAACATTCAGTATCTCTCTCAGATATCTCGGGAGGGACTTGTATTAGGGTTACTTAATATTCAGACTCAACAGTTGGGAGTGTGTGGCGCCTGTCAAACTAGCAAGCAACATCGGTCTTCATTCAAGGATGGAGAATCTTGGCTCGCATCTAAGGTACTCCAGTTAATTCATGCTGATATTTGTGGTCCTATGAATACATCTTCAGTTACTGGTTGCAAATATTTTTTGCTTATTGTAGATGATTTTAGTAGAAAGATGTGGGTGTACTTTCTAAAACATAAATCTGATGTATTTAGTATCTTTCAAAAGTTTAAGTCCTTAGTTGAAAAAGAGTCTGGTTGTAATATCATAACTCTTAAGACCGATAACAGGGGGGAATTTTGTTCTTCTGCTTTCTCCAACTTCTGTGATACCCATGGCATCAAACGCCAGTTAACTACACCCTACACTCCTCAACAAAACAGTGTTGTCAAACGTCACAACCATACGATTGTTGAAATGGCTCGTTCCATGTTACAACACAAGAGTGTTCCGAACAAATTTTGGGCTTAAGCAGTGTTTACTACTATCTATCTTCTTAACCGATCACCTACTCAGGCTATTAAGGGGAAGACTCCAGAAGAGGTTTGGTCTGGCCGTAAGCCTAAGATCAGTCACCTCAAAGTGTTTGGCTCAGTTGCATATGTTTGGATTCCAGCTGCTAAGCGCTCTAAGTTGGATTCCAAAAGCCAAAAACTCATGATGACAGGGTACAATGATCACCACAAGGCCTATAGGCTGATAGATTTAGACAATGATCGTCGTATCTTCAGTCGGGACATAGTATTTGATGAAGACAAAGGGTTCTTTCAGTCCCCTCCTTCTGAGCAGTGTTCTGGGGATCAGCCTCCCAGTGTTCATCTTCCGTTAGGTCCACCTGATGGGAGGGATGATGCAGCATCAGTATTTGATGATGCCCTACCTGAGTTCCCTCCAGAAAATAATCCTACTCTCGTTGCTCCTGTTGTTCCTGAGCCTCCTCCACCTACTCCAGATATTGGTTCCTCTACTCTCTGGCCTCAATGGTGGGCTAAAACTATTGGTGATCTCTGGGATAATGAGCTCCTTGAAGGTAGAACTTCCAAAAATAAGAGCAAACAACAGCCTACAGTAAATTTTGCTCTTATGGCTAACCTACACAGTGTTTTTGAGCCTCAAACCTATTCAGAGGCTAAGGGTATACCTGAGTGGGAACAGGCTATGGAAGCTGAATTCCAAAGTCTTCAGAAGAATCACACTTGGACCCTTTCAGATCTTCCTGCAAGGAAGAAGCCCATTAGCTGCAAATGGGTGTATAAAGTGAAATACAAAGCTGACGGAACCCTAGAAAAGTATAAGGCTCGCCTTGTTGCTCGAGGGTTCTCACAGAAGGAAGGCATAGACTATGAGGAGACCTTTGCTCCTACAGCCAAGATGAGTACCATACCGCTGGTCCTTGCCTTAGCAGCTCAGTTCAGTTGGAAAATCCATCAGATGGATGTAAAGAGTGCTTTTCTGAATGGTGACTTACAGGAAGAAGTCTACATGACGCAGCCTCCAGGATTCAAGGCTGCCGGTCAAGAACAGAAAGTCTATAGATTAGTCAAAGCACTCTATGGTCTGAAACAAGCCTCTCGGGCTTGGTACATGAAAATTGATAAGTACCTCACATATCATGGCTTTCAGCAGAGTCCATCTTATGCAAACTTGTATATCAAACATACTGGTGATGATATTTTGTTTGTGGTTGTCTATGTGGATGACCTTATCATTACTGGCAGTTCAGCATCTTTGATCCATGGGACCAAACAAGATTTGTGCAACACTTTTGATATGACAGATTTGGGACTTCTTCATCACTGTTTGGGGGTTGAAGTCTAGCAGACTGAGAACAACATCTTTCTCTCTCAGTCCAAGTATGCCAGAAATCTTGTGAACAGGTTCAGAATGCAGGATTGCAAACCTGCCACAACTCCTATGGAACCAGGGCTCAAACTTTCAGCTTAGTCATCCTCACCACTTGTGGATGAAACTTTATTCAGGCAATTAGTGGGCAGCCTCATCTCCCTTACTGCCACTAGACCTGATATCAGTTTTGCAGTGAGCTACATTTCACGCTTCATGTCAGCTCCTAAGGTTGATCATTGGATAGCAGCGAAGCGTGTGCTGTGTTATGTGAGTGGCACTCCTAATTATGGACTTCTGTACACTTGGAGTTCAGATCCTACACTCAGTGGTTACACAGATTCCGACTGGGCAAGTTCGGTTGATGACCGTAAATCTACAGCTGGGTATGTGTTTAGTCTGGGATCTGGTGCTGTCACATGGACTAGTAAGAAGCAGCAGGCAGTGGCTCTCTCCTCGACAGAAGCAAAGTATCAGGGAGCAGTTAAGGCATCTTGTGAGGCAGTTTGACTTCGACGTATGCTTGCGGATATGCATGTTTTCCAGGCAGGTCCTACTCCCTTGTTCTGTGATAATCAGGGAGTGCTCAAACTCGCCAAGAATCCAGTCTTCCATGAATGAACAAAGCATGTGGAAACCCATTGTCACTACATTCGACAGCTTGTTGAAGACGGTCCATTTAGTTGCTATATGTTTCCACAACGAAGCAGCCAGCAGACATCTTCACCAAGCCCCTTGGTCCTGATAAGTTTGTAAAATTCAAAGGGTCTATAGGTGTTGTAAATAGATTGAGCATTAAGGGAGGGTATTAGAATAATGCTATTTTAGTGTTTAATGCTCATTTATGTAGATAAGATCGTCTGTGATCTTATTAGCAGTTTCTTATTAGAAGCTTGTTGTTTCTATTTTCTTAGTAGAGACTTGTTGTTTCTGTAAATACTTTTGTATTATTTATTGAGCTTCATTGTTCATTGTAAATCAATTCAATTCATTCATTGATTATGGTTTGGTCTTGGTTTAGAGCTATGTTGCACGAAACTTCTAAAAACCCGACGTTTCAGGTCGTACCCGTACCTAAAACTCTGAAACTTGGCCGAAACTCAGCCTAAACTCGACCGTCATGTAATCATATATGAGAATTAATATAGACTTGTTTTTCCTTCTAAATTGTCATTTATGGGTCTTATTCCCTTGTTTCTTGCAAGATAATGTGTTATTCACTTATTTATTTGTGTATATATGATGTTCCAGCTAAAGTCTCAGTCGACATTCGATTTTTGGAAGGTGGCGTTTCTAAACATTCCCGTTTTGGAAACTTCGAAACGTTTCAGCATTCCATGCAACTTAGGTTTAGATGTCTTGGAATTCATCATTTGAAGAATCTATCAGAAGAGAAGAGACTTGTGGGTTTTCCTCCCAAGAGGAGAGGTTTTGGCCCTCGATTGCAGCCTCCATCTTGCATTCTTGTGCATTATAGATCTTCGTGTTTTTGGTAGTTGTTTGATGATAAGAACAACATAATAATAAGTGAAGAAGTTAATAATCAAGAAAAAGTAAAAATACATCACAAGCAGTTACCAAGTATAAGAGAAATCACCCTAATTATAGCCCTATTGATTTCTCAACAAGTAAATTATTTCCTATAGTGATTATATTTTAATTTCAACCCTTGATCTAAAGTGAGGCGAGATCTAATCTCGGTTGTCAATCACTTTCAAGATTAGGGTTAGGATTTAGCTAAATGAAAGGCTAGGGAGAAGGAGGAGACACCATACAACAGCACGAGATCCAGAGAATGAGACAGCAAGGAGATCTAGATCAACCAAAGAGGGTTGATCAGCTGGATTAGATCCAGTGTTCTATGTAATTACTCAATTGGGCCATTTTCCTAGGAAAGGAGCCCAAGTAAGTTCAGAGCTTAATGAAGAATTAGGCTTGGGCAAAATCTGAGTGCCATTTATGTGATTGAGATTAATAAATTTGCTTTTTTTATAATTATTTCGGCTAATACCCTAGTTGTGTTCTTACTTAGTAGATGTAATTCTCCTCGGAACTAATTACCTGATTACTAGGGTAAGAAAATTAACATAGTATAAACTCTGAGATACTGATCTCTAAATCACAGGTGCCAAGTTTGTACTGGATCATCGGGGCCAAGTTCGGTTGCAATCATACGAGATAGAAATTTTTTTAAAGGGGGGTGAAGTAAATCAACTGTATTGCTGAAGAGAAATTTTAAAAAAATAAAATAACAGGACAAGGTGTTGGAAATAATGAGAGGGGGGTTGAATCAATATTCCATTACTATTGACAATTTTTAGCCTTTAAAACATTTGATGCACATAACTCATGAAACACAGATGTTTATATAAGAAACACTTATACAAGTTTTCTTTGTAAATATTTTGTAAACTTCCCCATACAAAGTAAGCGCCAACTTGCAACTTTTATAGGCACTAATCTACAGGAGATTTCAGTCCCCTAGTTGAGCACCAACTCAGCGAATTTATAGACACGAACCTATGGGGAGACTTCAATTTGTCTACACTACACTTCTCATCTTCCTTTCTCTTGTTGTTGTACCCTCTTGCACTCCTAACTCAACCTCTGTCCAAGTTCTTCTTCAACTACTTATCTTTAGATGATCAGCAAACACACCACCTTTGCAAGTCATGTTTTCATCACATGACATATCATAACCCATGTCTCCCTAGAGATCTACTGCCTACTGTCATGCAGTCTGCAATATGGCCAGTGAGTTCTCTCTATTTGAAACTACACAACACACAGCCCTTGTCTCTTGAATGCTACACCTCCCTTGGGGTGTCACGCGTGTGCAACCAACAACCTCTTCTCAACTCAAAAACACACAACCATCA
Source organism: Pinus taeda (assembly GCA_000404065.3). Taxonomy (NCBI): domain Eukaryota; kingdom Viridiplantae; phylum Streptophyta; class Pinopsida; order Pinales; family Pinaceae; genus Pinus; species Pinus taeda. The sequence goes on along the minus strand of APFE030463097.1, from coordinate 68,183 downwards.
ACAAAGTCATCTTTCTAACGTTCATCTCTCTTGAACTTATCTTCCTCTTCACATGGCACATCTACCCACAATACAAAATTTCATGCAATTACTTTGAAGAGTACTCAAATGGTAGACCTGATGACAATGATAACCTTTTTGGTGATACACATGATGAGTCAAAACTTGATTAGAGTACTGAATGAATGCAATTTGACTAGGAAGAGTAATGGAGGTACTTAACAATACTATGCTCTCAACTTCTCTGAAGAAATGAGTCGTTATCCCTTCAATTATGATCACAAGGACATAAACTGGGAGCTTATCGACTACTACAGCTCTCTCTTATCTAAGACTTAACCTGATCATAGCCTTGCAATTGAGAAAATTATGCAACACATTCTAAGGTTGATCACATAAGAATATAATGATGCTCTTAGAAGAAATCAATTTAGCTAAAGTGGAGCAAGTTGTTGTGAATATGCCTAAAGGAAGCTCTCTAAGGCCGAAAGGCTTTACCATAGACTCTTTCGAGCATGTTCGCCTATCATCAGTGTAGATGTTTGGGAACTGGTAGAAGACTCTCAAAGATTCTCCAATGTTCTTCCAGCTCTCAACTCGACTTGTTGGGCCTTTGCTCCCATGATTGACAAGGCTTAAGATCCTAGCAATTTTCGGACCATTTCTTTATGTAATGTTATCTACAAAATCAAAACCAAATTTATTGCAAATAGTCTCAAACCACTCCTACCCTGGTTAATCTCCCCTAAGCAACTAGGCTATGTGGAAGGTCGTCAAACTCTAGATGGCAACATTGTAGCTCATGAAATGATTCACTCTTTGAAATAATCTTGAAAGGCAGGTATGTTAATCAAGCTTGACATGTCTAAAGCCTTTAATAAATTGAGTGAGTGATATATCCATCTTGTTCTTTTAGCCTATGGATTTTCCAAAGCTTGAGCCTTGGACCAATTGGATAATGACTCTTACCTCTCTTCAGCCTTCCTCATTCTTAAAAATGGTTCACCCTCAGCTACATTTTCCCCCTCTAGAAGAATTAGGCAAGGGGATCCTCTCTCCCCCTTCCTTTTCATTCTAAATGGCAAAGGGTCTTAGTCGCTTTCTCAAGGCAATTATTGCAAAAAGTAGAATAAAAGTTTAAGAATGTTTGGAGAATCATCTGATCTCGTAGCAACAATTTGTGGATGACACTATGCTCATGGCAGTGCCCACAGTTCGTGCAACTTTTTCCTTCAAGCTTCATGCCAACCTCAAGAAAATCAATCAAATATGGTCCGTCTCAACTTCTTTTCTTTAATATGTTTCCTATTGTTCAAACTCACATTTAGTTTTCAAAAAAGCTCTCTTCTAGCCAAATATCTAGAGGCTCCCCTTTGTTGATAATATTGTTGATTTTTTTGGTGGCTACGGTCGATATTCAAGTCAGCCCTCAAAAGGAATTAAAAGGAAGAAATTTATAATTTATAATTTATAATTTGAATTTAATTTGCTTCCAAAATGCTCAAGTCAGCCCCAAAAGATCTGGTTGGTTCAGCCATAAAGACACACCAATTCGAGCACCCTCAATCACTATATAAAGGCACTCGACCTCACCACTTGGAGACAAATTCACACCATCATATATCTTCTGATTTTCCTTACAAGCACGCAAGTTAAGGAGGAGCTTCTGATGCAGTTTGACCAAGTCTGTTTTTACCTACATTAACTGAAATTTCAGAGGCACAGTTGACTGAATTTCAAAGGCACAGTTGACCAAAATTTTGAGGCTAGTTGACTGAATTTCAGAAACACAGTTGACTGAAATTCTAAGGCCAATTGACTGAGTTTCAGAGGTTATTTACCGAGTCTCCTGAGGTTAATTTGCCCGAGTTCTTTGAGGCTTTGACGGAATCTGTTATGGGTAGTTTGACCAAGTTGTTGACCAAGGTTTGACTTGTGGAATCTTGTGGTCTGTTTGATGTAATTTGACTTATGAATATCAGATTGTAAATTTGCTAAACTGAAGAATTTCTCCTAGAAAATATCGTTGGGTTTTCTCTCAAGTTTGGGTTTCCCAAGTAAAAATTTGTGTCTCTTTGTGTGCTTGGCCGTCTCTTTATGATCCTACTGTCCTTATGGCATTACTGTTGAGATTTCCTATGTAACATTGTTGAATGATGTATGTGACATAAGTGAACTTGGTTAAAGAAATCATTAGAAAGAATTATCAGTTTAGAAGATCATGATAAATCAACATGGTTTCAGAGCAAGGTTAAAGGGCAGCCATTAAAGAGGCTTGAAGAAGGCCAAGTTCTGCATGGTGAGGCCAACTTCTTGAAGGAAACCAAGTTGTTATCATCATCAGGGTATTTGTTGAGTCAGTGATTTATTACAGAAGGGCCGAGATATTCAGCCAGCCAGATCAAGTCTCCTTATAGCCCGAATTCGTCAAGATTAAAGGTATCCTTTCTAGAATTGTATTGAGGACAAAATTAGTTGTTAAGGACCCAATGCTGAGGACAGATCATATTTTGAAGTGCCAGAGTTCAATATTCTGTTGAGACTGATACACTTTTCTATTGGAGCCCAGATTCATCTTATCTGAAAATTGAATTGTATGATCACTTGAAGAGGATACCGAATTTCTTCTACACCAGGAGACTGAATCGCTCAGAAGTTAGCAGGTTGAGTTATCTATTCTGGAGGTTGAGTTTTACTGGGGTCAAAAATTACCAGGAGGTCAAGTTGATGGGCCAAGAACCTGCTCCACTTAGAGGCCGAGATCCATTTCTTGGGAGTCGACTGCATTAATTGCAGCAGGCTTATTTGGTGGTTGTGGTAATATTCTAGAAGACACACTTTGGAGGTTGAAATCCACTTGTGAAAGCTGAGTCATTTCAGAGCAGGAGTTGTCCTTATAAAAGCTAAATAGTTCCTATTTCTATAATGGTTTTGAGAAGGCCAAGCTGCTTGGTTTGGAAGGGTTGAGAGAAATCATCAAGAATTGCCAAGTATTTTGTTTGTGCCCCAAAAGACAGAAGTTAATAATCATTCTGTAAAGGAAGTCTGGTTTGAATAGGACCATGCTCGTGCCACTTAAGGGTTGTTCCTTACACGTATATTTGGGATTGGTTGATGGAGCAAGTTCTTTTTCGAAATATTTTCTGGAGGACATTTGAATGCCATGATCTTATTCCCTCCTTTGTAGCCATCTTACTTTCATGAAGCATTATCTATGAAAGACTTGGCTCGACCTGCAGTATTTTGCCTTTGTTGACATGATAGTAGAAAGGGCTCAATAGAACTCTAGAAAGCAGATTAGCAGGGCCAAGACAAGGGCTCATGTTTAGGCCTGATTGGGTGGCTTCAAGGACAAAGTTGAAATCTGTTTAGAAAAAGACAGGTTCAAGAGTGTTGCTCATGTATCAGAGATGCCTTGTACATGCTGCTGAAGTTTGCATTGGCTAAGATATGTTGCTAGGGTCTTGCCAGAACAAATTAAAGTTACCCCAGAGCTGGAGGGAGCTGTGGAGAAAGGCTCTCGCATATAAAGCTTCAAAACCCATAACTCTTATGCTAAAGTATGGCCCTTTCTTGGAAGAGTTGGTAGATTATGATTTAGAAAATCCCTAAGGTTTGGGGATAAAACCCTGGAGCTAGACCTAGAATCGATGAATGCACTGAATGAAGAAACCCTAGTTCATGTAAATCATGCAAGGAAGGAAAGGAAAGCTACATGCATTAGTAGTTGATGACAAGGATGAACATTTCTAGCACGATGAGTTTGCATAAGGTAAGGATCAAGAGGGAGTTGACAATTCCCTACAATTCTCAAATAAAAAGATAAAGTACTTTCTATCTTCCCTCCTTGATTTTTGCTTTATTTTTGGTCAGCCTCTTGTCTTTATATCTTTTGCTTAGTTATAATCGTTTCTTCCATGACCTTCATGAAGGTTGCCAAGGCTCTGGTAGCAGATGAAAGCATCAAGAAGAACGAAGCAAAGTTTGTTGATTCTCCCAAGATCAAGCATAAACTCAGCTATAGTGATTTGTGTTCAAGAGGGAAAAATTGTACTAACGTCTAGAACCATGTCAAGAGCTACTAGTTCAGAGGGAGCAGGCGATTGACGGATGCCATGATGGAGGAAATTGTGTAGAGACCTAAAGGGAAGTCAATGGTAACTTCCAAGTGGATCTACATGATCATGCATGCAACAAAGAGAAGTACAAAGAGAGATTCGTGAGGGTTCTCCCACTATGAGGAGACATTTGCTCCAGTTGTTAGATACACTTCTATTAAAATTATTATTTCTATTGATTATGTTATAGATTGGAGGTTACATTAGATGGAATGGAGAGACCGCTTTCCTCAATGTAATCAAGAAGAAGTGTACATAGTGTTGCCTCAAGGTTTTGAGGTACATGAGAGGGAATCTCTTGTCTGCAAATTAAAGTAAGCTTTATATAGACCTCGAGCATGGTATTCTTAGATTGATGGATATTTGTTAAGTCTTCGTTGGTCTTGTTATTAAATGACATGTTTCTGACGGAAGCAAAAAGGACTCACGTGGCAGAGGAAGCAGCAGTGACAAAAGGATTTGCTTTTGAAAAAGAGGGAGCAGTCAAGCCTTGCTTCAGTGTCAGAGGGAGTTGACCTCTGAGTTTGAGATGAAGGATCTAGATTTGATGCATTACTTCCTTGGTCAAGCCCTACTTCAGTGTCAGAGGGAGTTGACCTCTGAGTTTGAGATGAAGGATCTAGACTTTACGCATTACTTCCAGTATGAATATTAATGAGTTAGATAACTCTTCTTTAGATGATGATTCTTCAACACGAGATAGATCTACTGTGGTAACTTAAACACAGGGACAACAAAGCGGACCAAAAAGGTTCACAAAATTACTAAAAGATGTTCATGAAGATGAATAAAACAAGACAAGAACTAAAAGTTCAACTCAATTTTTTCCTTAGTCACTCATAATTCCATTCAACCCAAAAATTTTGTAGAAGCAATGAAGCATAAAGAATGGCAACAAGCCATGGTGGATAAATATGACTCAATAATTGCAAAAATGGAACACGAAAACTTGTAGATTGTCCAACAAACGTTAAACCCCTTCAGCCACAAATGGTTTTACCAAATTAAGTATAAAGAAAATGGCGAATAGAAAAGTATAAAGCAAGACCTGTGGCTAAAGCCTTTTCTCAAAAAGAAGGGATTGACCATGAAGAAATGTTTGCCCCAACAAAAAAATAGAACACAAGAAGAATGGTGATAAATTTGGCTACACAATATGATTGGACACTTCATCAAATGGATGTGAAAATTTCCTTTCTTATTGGTGATTTGGAAGAAGAATTCTATATACTCGAACACCAAGATTTGAAGTTGAAGGGAAGGAGCATAAAGTTTGTAAAAATTATCAAAGCTTTATACGACCTAGAACATAGTATGCCAAAATGAATGAATATCCCAGGCACATTGGTTTTCATCGCGATGAGTCTAATGATACTCGTTATTTCAGGACGAACAAACCAAACTTGGTCCCCATTCTACTTTATGATTTGATCATTACAGGCAATCATGAAGATCACATCAAGTAGGTGAAACAAGAACTACAAAAGGGATTCAAAATAACAGGGCTTGGGCCCACTTTGATACTATCTTGGAATAGACATTTCCCAACAACATCATCAAATCTTCCTTAGTCAAACCAAGTATGCTACAGAATTGTTGAAGAAGTCGACGTGGCATCCTGTAAACCCTTTCTTGCTGCTATGGAGGAAAACCTCAAACTTTCAAAGTTTGAAGGGGGGGACTTGGTAAACAATACAAGCTATCGAAAATTTATTGGCATCCTCATTTACTTGACAACTACTTGTCCAAATTTGTCATATGCCATCAGCATTCTTTCTAGATTCATGCAAAAAAAGTTCTCAGGTACATAACCAATTCATCTCATGTCATGTTCATCATTAAGCAATTATATATAGAAAATCTCAACAGTAAAACAATAATTACAGCAGGATCATGAAGAGACAGCCAAACACAAGAGACACAAATTTTCCTTTAGGGAAACCCTAACAAGGGTAAAAACCCAACAAGTGCAACCTTTTCTTAGAGAAATTGTCCAATTCAACAAGAGATACAATTTGATTTTTCCAGTCAAATAAAGTCAAACTATGAAGTAAACAAGCCCAGGTCAAAGCTGGTCAAATAGAGATATTCTCGGCCTCTTGTAACAACTAGTCAACTCAGTTCATATAGGCCAAATTTTGGCGTCCTGCAACTGCCTCAGAAACCCTAGTCAACTGTGGTCAAACTACTTGAGGCTTGTGGACAAACACCCTCTAAATTTTGGTCAAAGTGTGCCTTAGACCTACAGTCAAACATCCTTTGAAATTTGGTCAAACTACTCCTCTGAAAACTTAGTCGAACTATTGGTCAACGCGAGTCAAAGGTTGGTCAAACTTGGATCTTCTTCTCTCCTCTCTCCTTCGCACGTGTTAGAAGATCTTGAGGTGATCCAAATTCTTTCTTCAAGTGAGGAAGTTGATGGCAATATATAGTGGTTTGATAAGCCCGAATTGGTGTGTCTCTTGGTTGGGCCGACTTAAGTTTGGAGGCAACTTCAAATTTCAAAATTTTCCCCCTTTTATTTAGAGCCGACTTGAAACCAAATTTGAATTTTTCATTTTCTTTTATTTTGTGGCCTAATATGAATTATGAATACCAACGGAAACTACCAAAATTCAACACTCCCTCTTAGCTATGGGGGTATTCTCTTTGACTTCTTCAAATGCTCTCTTACTGAAAAAAATTCCATCCCAAGAAAGCATTGAATGAGCTAGCTATGTTGATGAATCCATCCAACTCATGTTCTATTCCAAAACCATGTGGAAAGCATCATGCACAGGGATCTAGTTACCCACTAGTCACATCTCTTTTGCAAAGGATCCAGTCGCTGATAAGCCAATTACCCATTGGATGGTCAAGAACCCCTTGACACTTGGGTCACCAAGTCGTAACTTGGAACCATGTTAGGTACCCCCTGACAAATGGTGAACCCATGGGTCCATTTACCATTCCCACATGTTGTCACATGCTATTGAATGGCAAAACACTTGCCAGATGCTATAAGGCACTCACTCAACCCACTAGCTAAATAACCCTTGACAATATGGTTAGATACCTCTGAATGTGGGAGTACTCCAAGCCTTGTTGTTATTTGAGCTAATCTCCATAGCCACATTACATGGCCCTCAATCCATACCCATGACCTGTCAATATCCTGACCTAGGGAGAATCTTCGCCCCTTGAGACTACAACATCAACACTCCCTTTAACTAAGGGAAGCATTCTCAACCACTCCAAGCTTGTCCCTAAAGTATATAAACTTCATCTTGGGAAACAGGCTTTCTGTGAATGCCAGCAACCTGCTGCATAAGAGCCTCACTACTCCCTTCTATACCATGTTCCAGATGTGGTGGTACCATTATCTCGATGTGCTTTGACTTGTCATCATGATCGTCTCCTACACTTAAGCAAACAACCCTGCTAGTAGCTTTTGAACCCACACTGCTTCACAACTAGCCAAACTAGTTGCATTATACTCGACCTCTACAGTCCTGAGTGTGACAAATGTCTGCTTCCTGCCCATTCAAGATATCAAAGTAGAATCCAAATTGAATCATCATCCTAATGCACTCTCCCTGTCTTCGACACTCTCTGCCCAATCTGAATTTGTATATCCCTACAGCTGTACTTCATCATTTGAAATATGTACCATGTCAGTAACTCAACACATGTGTCGCATGCCTCGGCTTAACCACAAACTGATAGGCTTCTTCACTAGATCCATCACCACAGTTGCTTTCTAGTTTATTGTGGCAATCCCAGCTTCTCCCTTTGCCACTCAACTTCTTTAGATTAGTTGCCATGGGTGTGGACGTGGATTGGTTGTTCGTCATCCCAAATCTCTGAAGGATCATAATAATATGCTTCCTTTGACCAAGGAATATCTCACCTGACTTAGCTCCAAGAAGTAATGTATCCAACCAAGATCCTTCATCTCAAACTCAGAGGTCAACTCCCTCTAATATTGAAGCGGGGCTTGACTACTCCCTCTATCACGAAAACAAATCCTCCTTCCACTGCTACTCCCTTAGTCACGTGAGCCCTTCTGCTCCAGTGAAAAACAAGTCGTATAATAGCAAGATCAATCAGGACTCATCAGATATCCATTAATCCAAGAATATCATGCCTGAGGTTCATACAAAGTTTTCTTCAGTATACAGACATGAGATTCCTTCTCATGTACCTTAAAGCCCTGAGTTAGCTCTATGTACACTTATTCTTCAATTAATCCATTGAGGAAAGTAGTCTTTGCATCCATCTAATGTAATTTCCAACCCATAGTAGAAGCAACATAAATAATCATTCTAATAGAAGTGTCCTCATACACTTCTGTCTCTTTCTTGGAGAACTCTTTCCACGAATATCGCTTTGTACTTCTCTATGTTGCCATCTACCGCACACTTGATCTCGTAGATCCACTTGGAAGTCACTATTGACTTCTCTTCGGCATAATTTTCTCCATCGTGGCATCCTTCAAACTTGTTAGCCTGTCGGCTCCCTCTAAACTGTTGGTCAAGGTTGTCAATTATGTCAATATGGCATTGTTGGAGATGGCAAATATTCTTGTGATACATGCCTTAAACCCTTTCATGATGTTGCCCTAACTACATGACAAAACCCCAAGTACATTTATGTCGTACATTGGTGATAATGCATATTCTAAATGCCCATAATACTCTAGAAGATTCCTTATCCCTAACACATTGATGCAAGTCCTAATACTTATGATGCCTTTAAACTACATGAATGGAAGCCTATGTGTATGAAGCCCTAATCCTAATGAAGAAGCCATTGCCCTAATGTCCATGAAAAGCCTTAGATCATTGATGATGAAGCCTTAAATGAAGATGCCCATGAATACATATTGAAAAGGCACCCTAATCTTGTTGATGTCCATGATACCTTTAAAGAAGCCTTAATCCTAATCAACTTGATGACCTAATTCTATAAGGAAGGAGCCCTAAATATTGGATGCCTAAAACTAAATTCCTAATGGCTGCCATAAATAAAATAATAATGACAGTCTCACAAAAATAATTTTATTGGTGGTAAAATGACCTTATTTAAGGATGGGATTGGCATAGGAGTGTAAAGGATTTTTTACTCTTTCTAATGAGCTATCACACGCCCCCAAATTCCTTACTGTTGAAGAGAAATCAATTTTTGAAATCAGCATATGTCAAAAATTGTCAAATTGTCCAAGCCGACTTAATAAGTAGGCTCATAACACTTGGCAAAGAGACTTGTCCCTTCAGAATATGGAAAAAGCGCTATAAATATAAACCTAAATTCGTCCATTCAAGCTCAGGTTTTTCGGTGGAGACCAAACAAGAGGTAAAGAAGCAGTTGAAAAGCAAGACAAGTTTGTGGAATTGTTCTTGGGTTAAATAGTCTCCCACAGGTTCGAGCTAGGAGCAGAGAAGTTGTTGTAGTTGTCGTCGTCGAAGTTGTCGTAGTTTCCATGGTCGAAGCTACTGTAGTTGTCGTGGTCGAAGTTGCCATAGTTTTCATGGTCGAAGCTGTCGTAGTTGCCATGGTTGAAGCTACCGTGGTCGAAGTTTCCGTAGTTTCCATGGTCGAAGTTGTCGCAGCTGCCATAGTTGTCGTGGTCGAAGTTGTCCTAGTTGTCGTGGTCGAAGTGTTGATTTAGTTGAATTGGAAAAATAGAGCTTGTTGAAGTTTTCTCTTGAGAAGAGAATAGGGCAGAGTTGGAGAGCTTTGTGAAACAGCATATTGAAGATTTGTGGAGATCATTGAAGACCATGATGCATTGAAGCCATGATGAGGTGACCTTGAAGAACTTTTGTTTGGGTAATATGAAGAGTTGTGGAGACACCTTTTGAGAAGACAAAGTTGTCATTAATGAGCTAAGTGCTTTAGAGATCAAGGGCATTGTTGACACTGAAGATTGACAAGGCCTGTTGAAGAAGACATTGGGAGTCGTGAAGTATAACCAAATATATCTTAACGAAGTTAAGCAAGGGCTGGAGCCCAAGAGGTTGGAGCCTCGAAAAGACAAGTTGGTGCCTTGGAGGATAGGGTTGGAGCCTTAGAGGATGAGAGTCCTCAAGAAACCAAGTCGGAGCTTGAACCAGATATAGGGTTGGAGCTTTTGAGGTTGGGGCCTCAAAATTGATAAGGTTGGAGCCTTGGAAGTCCAAGTCAGTGCCTGGCAAATATAGGTTGGAGCCTGGGAGATTGAAGATCAGTGTCTTCATCTAGGGTTGGAGCCCTAGATAGATTGTACTTGATTTATTGAAGAAATTAATAAAAGCATTATTCTTATTGTTCATTTTGTGTTCTAAATATAAGTGATCTAACTGGTAAAAGTAACAATTGAAAAGGAATATTGATTCACCCCCCCTCTCAGTATTTCCAACATAAACTAGGAGCTCTTCTGATCATCAGGTATGATTATAGATGTTAGTACAATTTCTCCCTCTTGAACACAAATCATTGATCCTGGAAGAATCCCCTTGCTACAAGCTTTGCTTCATTCTTCCAATGCCTTCATCTACTACCAGAGACTTGGCAGCCTTCACGATTTACCTGTAACCCTCAGTAGGAGGTCATGAGAGAAACAATTGCAACCAAGCAAAAGACACAAAGACAAGAGGCTAACCAAAATTAAATTAATAATAATAATCAAGGAAAGAAGATATGAAGCACTTATCTTTTGAGGATTGTAGTGAAAAGTCAACTCCCTCTTGATCTTTGCCTTCTTGCAAAAATCATTGTAATCCATCTACAAACTCATCATCCTATCCTCCTCATCAGCATGTTGCTTTCCTTTCCTTCCTTGCATGAGCTAGGGTTTCTTCTTTCAACAAAAACATCAATATAGGTCTAACTCTAGCATTTTATCCTATCCTAGGGCTTTCTTATCGAAGACTTCTAGTCTTCTAGGGTTTAGAAACCCTAGATTTCCAATTTTCATCTACACCTTTTGTAAGTCCAAGAGACTTTATCATATGCAAATTTTCTTTCCATATCGAAATGTCCAATACCATAGAGTCCCTGTGCCTCTACATATGCGATGAAATCCATCATGTTACCAATCAATCAAGGATGTTCCATCTTGGTGTCAGTCCAAGCAAATGTATCAAGATTAACGGTCCATTATAGATTCTGTAGGGCTTGGATTCTACCTCTTTCTAGCAATGTAAAGAAACAACAACCTTTGACTATCATCAACAAGGACAACATATAGCAAGTCGAGTCATAGTTACAAATGAAGGTAAGGAGCCTTCAAAGAAGGGAATAAGATTATGGCATTTCAATGTCCTCTATAAAATCTTACAAGAGAACCAATCTTCAATTCTGAAAATGACTCGACCTTCACAAGAGAATTTCGGTCTCCAAAAACTAATAAGGAACTTGTCCCCTTCTAAAACAGTGCGAAACACGCATATGGATTTCCAAATGAATTCAATGAATTGATTGAGCAGCAATACTCAATAATAATACAAAGATATTTACAAAGATAGAAACATCAAGTTTCTATGTAAAGAATCAGTTTCATCTAAGAAACTGCTAAAAGAATAAAATTAGCAACAACTAAAGAATGAGCATTAAACCAAATTAGTATTATTCTAATAATTCAAACTTCTTTTTAGGAAGAGACTTTGTTAGCATATCAACTACCTGATCGTGTGTCGAGACATACTATAGCTTCCCGATCCCATCTTGCACCAAGTTCCTAATATAGTGGATTTTATTGTTGATATGCTTCGTCCTAGCATAAAACATGGGATCTCTAGACATCTTGATACAACTTTGATTATAACAATTAATCATAGTAGGATCCAAAGGCTTCTCGAACAAATCTGTCAGAAGCTTCCTCAACTATACAGCCTCCTTTCCTACTTCACATGCAGCGACGTACTCTGCTTCAACACTACTCAGAGCAATGAGATCTTGCTTTCTACTCATCCATGAGATCATGGCGGATCCCAAACTAAAGCATCCATCAGTAGTGCTTTTTCCATTGGTCTCACTGCCACCCTAATCAAAATCTGTGAAGCCAATCCGTTTGACTTCTTTACTATTGTACTTTAGGTAATGAAGTATCATGCCACGAAGATATCTCAATATATGCTTCGCTATTATCCAGTGGTCATGACGAGGATCCAATTGAAACTGACTAAGGATGTTCACAGCCAAGCATATATCCGGCCTAGTATTTACCAGATACATCAAAGAACCCACCAACTTAGGATATGAGGTAGGATCTACGAGACTTGAGTTGGAGCTCTTCAACTTCTTGAGATTGGTGATCATAGGAGTAGTCACGGGATTGGAATCCATCATCCCAAATTTCTGCAACAACTTGATGATATACTTTCCTTGGCCCAAATATATCTCCCCAGGATTTTTCCATACTTCCAGACCTAGGTAATAGTGCATCAGTCCTAGATCCTTCATCTCAAATTCAATAGCCGACATCTTCTTGCATTCTAGTATTCTTCTCTCGACACCTGTAATGAATAGATCATCCACATACAATAGAATAATGACGAGTTCATTATTCACAACCTTGATGTAGAGATTGGGATAAGCGAAACTCTTCACGAACCCAATTCTTAGAAGGCATTCTTCTCTGCGTTCATGTATTCTTCTCTCCACACCTGTAATGAATAGATCATCCACATGCAATACAATAATGATTGGTTAATTATTCACAACCTTGATATAGAGATTTGGATCAGCGAAACTCTTCACGAACCCAATTCTTAGAAGGTATGCATCCATTCTTGCATAACATGCCCTAGGATCTTGCTTCAAACCATATAGGGCCTTCTTGAGTCTATAGACATGAGTATCGCAAAGCCTTCGGGTTGCTCAATGTATACTTCCTCATCAATGGTCCCATTCAAAAATGTTGCCTTCACGTCCATTTGATGGATATTCCATCCCATTGTAGAAGCCAATGAAACCAAAGATCTAATGGTAGTATACCTTGCAGTGGGTGCAAAGGTTTCTTCATAATCTATGCCTTCCTTTTGAAAGAAACCCCTTGCAACAAATCTAGTCTTGTATTTATCTATACTTCCATCAACAACATGTTTGATCTTGTAGATCCACATTGAGGTGACAACCGATTTGTCACTAGGTCTAGGAATGATTTCCCAAACCCATTCTTCATGATGGATTGATATTCTTCCTGCATAGTTTTCTTCCATACTTCTTGATGAGTAGCTTCTTCAAATGTAGATGGTTTTACTTCAATTACTCTTGTCATATATGTAGCATATCCAAAATATCTCTTCGTCCTTTTGCTTTCTCTAAAGGTTCCTTTCTCAACGCCATGTCCTTCAGCATCTTCAAGAGTAAATTTTAACTAATTTGGCCTCTTCCTTGCATTTGGTATCACCATAGGTTGAATAGGCTCACTTGGTCCTTCTTCTTCTTGAATTGTTGAAGGGTTGTTGGGTTGTACTTCTTCTTCTTCTTCAAATATAGGTAGATCTTCGTCATCGGAATCAATGTTGATTTGGGGTAGCATCTGATGTGCTCTAGCCATGAAAATTGGTGGAGACGCTAAAGCACATGAGATCTCCAAGATGCAGAAAAGGTTTGGGCAGATTCTACCTGGTTAAGGAGATATTACAATAATAAATAATTTTAATGGAGTTCCTAAGTCTAAACTTTGGGAAAATAAAACATTAATGGGTATTAATATAAAACAGGGTTAGAAAGTTCCAAATGATATGAATCAAGCCAAATCTAATCTTAGCCGTTGATTAGAGATGTAATCTCGGTTGTTGAAGGACCGATAGGAAAAGTATAAGAAGAGGCTTGAGGATCAGTTGGAGAAGACACCAGAGTGATTAGTCATTCGATTTACTAGAGTGGGGAATCAGTGATTAGTTTTTAGCGAGGGGCAGTGAGTACTGGACAGAGAAGCCGAGAGCCCAACGCAGAGATAGAGAGGCAGATGCAGAAGCTAGAACAGGCCACGCAGAGCCCAGCAGAGCCAGAAGGCCCTGCGTCATCCACACATAGGGCAGTAGGAGTGATGCAAAAGGCTGTAGATGTTGCGTAGTGCCTCAGAGGGGTTTGAGGCTGACGTAGAGGCCAGGAGGGTTGACGCAGTGCTTTAGTTGTGCTGGAGAGGGTTTCGTGGGCCAAATTTTCTGAATATCTACTTCCGAATAGAGAGGTATTACTGCCGATTATTTTTCTCTATCGGGTGAGCCAGTTTGGCACCCAATTCTACTCAAGGATATACTACATAATAAATAACCCTCAGAATTGCTACACCAGTTTTCCCGCATTGGGTTTTTCCAGAGACGAGTTGTCCAAAAATAACAATGTCACTTGTGTGTTTCCTATTCTTTCAGTGATTGATATGTAGATGGTTGAGACAATGTTGTGTTTATTTCGATATTTATATGTTTAAATAACTTGTTCGTAATTAACAAGTAGGAGAAATAAACCAGAAGAATATAGATAAAATTTCTAACGGATAGACTTAGAAATTTGAACATGGTATCAGAGCGTGGTTGTAGATCATAGGAGAGCTGAAGGCATCAGCTGAAGCAGATCATTTGCAGCAGAAACAACTGTCCAAGGATATACCTAGAGTTAAAGCTCTTTTCCTGAATTCTTGAGTATAACTTTGTACACTCTGACCCTTCAACTAGCGAAGAGTTTGCCAACTCATCATTGCCTGTTGCATGTAAGCTAAAGGATAGAATTGCTTTTTGATAGCAGAAACAAATTCATTCCAGGTAGAAATGATTTTACCATGTTTTTGCAGATCAACGTGTGTCTTGCCTTCCCACCCTACTAGTGCAGTTCCTCGAAGTCGAAGGCTAGCCAGCTGAATCTTCTTCCTTTCTGAATCAACGTTCTGTACCCTGCAATATACATCAATCTGTCTTATCCAATTATCTAGCTTTTATGCATTTAGTTCTCCATCATAAATTGGCAAATCAAACTTCACATCTAATTTAATCAAAAAAGTTTTCTTCTTCTTCTTATCAGGGCTAGTTTTATGCAAAGAAGATGATGAGGATGATGACGGTGATGGTGGAGGAAATGGTGGAGGAGGCATTTCCCCTTTCCCATTGCCTTTTGGAGGGGAAACTAGAAAATTTTCCTCTGTTCCTTTGTTTGGTTTGGGTGTTGAAGTGCTTTCACCTCGACCCTTCTTAAACTCCAGATACATCTCTTCCACCATGGCTCGCATGGCCATAAAACTATCCATGAACTAAGATTCTAATCCCAGTGGAGTTTCTTCTGCCATTCTCCTCTGAGAATAGACGCTTCCAATCTCTAGATTAGCCTCAACAAGTTCTCCTTCTCCTAGTCTAAGCTTTAATCTAGTTAGCATTCAAAATCCAGCACAAGCTTGTCTAACCTTAACAAAACCAAAACCAAATGCTCTGATACCACTTGATCTGAAAATGAGATCTTAAATCAATATTAAGATATCACAGACTCATGTGCAGGAATGCCTTTATTATTTAGTGCAACGGATCGAAAAGATTGCAAATAATATAGACAATGAAAATAATAAACACACACATCAACACAAGCAAAATAATGAAGGAGTTCACCAGACTTCCTGGCTACATCTCCTGGTCCAACTTTCAGTGTCGACCTCTATATTATGTCTTTAAGAGCAGAATAATACAAGTGTGAGCTCAAACAGAGTCTCAACACAACAATGACATAATAACAGGAATTTACTCGAAATCCTTGAGTCTAAAAGAGTGCACAGACTCTCCCTCTTGCTCTCTATCTTCTGCTTTCTCTTGCTCCCTTCTATGTCCTTTACTGCTTGTCCCTGTTCTGTTATGGGATGGATTTTTAAGCCTCTCGACCCTATCTGTTCACCTCCCTTCTCGGGCTTTCTAGCTCCCGGTCACTGTCTGTTCAAATCCTTGTTGAGTGTTAAACAATCATTGCAAAACGCTCTAAGGTATGGTGGCCCCTTGTTTTCAAATGGAAAAGGACCTTGGGCGCGGGTGAAAATCCCCTGAATTTACACGTCTCTATTTACACAGAGAAATACCATGAAAGCACTAAAAACAGTGGAAAATCCGCCAAGCCGGACTTCAAATTAATATCGAATCTGACCTATACTCCAATCGGGTCCGTTGTTGCATCGCTATCGCAAGTCGCAAGTGCTACGGTCATAATCCCTTTGTATTTGGTCCATAGCAGGAATACACAAAAATACATAGGAAAACGCTTATTATCGGACTTCAAATTTTATAGAACCACATCTATAATTCCTTTCAGGTCCGCCCTGATCGCAATTGAATATCGCATGTCAACGGCCCTTTGTATTACCCGATTGTTGATCGCCGATCGCCAATATCGGCGAATCGCATATCATGGGGTCGTGGGTCCATTGGTATCACCCCTTGTATCATTGTGATGCGATATATAGCGATCGCATATCACAAGTCCTCGAGCCCCCAGTAAGCCCTCCTTTGTACTATAGCGATGCGTTATTGCAATGCAATATCGCGATTGACAATTGCATATCACTAATCCTCAAGCCCTCGGTAAGTCCTCCTTTGCATTATAAGATGCGATAAAGCGAAAGTCACATATTGCATAGACTTTGGGCTTGCGGCTAAGTGCTGCCTTTGGTAATATTTGTGATGCGATTATGTGATCTCCACCATTGGATCTGCGTGCCCAATCTGGCGGCTCTCGTTAAATCGTTGATCGCATTTCCCAATGGGCTGCCTCCGATACGTTTCGCTGGCTTGCTCCGATGCGATACCCCTATTTAATCTGGGCCGTTGATCTGTTCGATCCAATGGCTCTGGTGCATTCTCCGTTGAACTCTGTTTTCCTCCATTTTTCATGGTTTTTGCTTACGATAACGTTTTCTGATAGTTTTAAGGACATAGACTTAGAGGTTTTAGTATCCATTTTGGATCAAGAAGAGGGCCCAAACCCATTTTCAGACACTAAAGTGGAAAATATTAGAGGCAAGATGGAGAAGCAAGAAGAGAATGAGCAGCCAAGGTAGAGGAACACAAACTAGGTCTTAGAAGAGCTGCCAAGGACAAACTAGCAGATGATGAGGCAAGGGCAGCTGATGATGGACATGATGCAGCAGGTGATGGACTTGCAAATGGGTGGAAGACTAGAGGGAGAACCTCGAGGTCACAGGGTTTCAAAAGCGGGAGGAGGCATTCATACCTATCATCTTCCACACACCCCATAGCATGGGCAAGCTAGCTGCCCCACAATGCCTCATTTCATGGAGGAGGTAAAGCCAGAGAGAGAGCCAGACCCGGTTGCAGACTTGGTACATTTTGTTGCATTAGGCATTGATGAGTATGGGGTTTCGATGGCCGAATCAAGAGGGTGATGTCCTTTGGAGAGTACATCCACCTCAAGGAGAGGCACACTACTAGGGCTGGAGGCCACTATAGGGAGGAGCATCCAACAAAGATGTGCAAAAGCTAGCAGGGAAGGTCACACTTTCAAACTTCGATGGGTCAGCAAAGAGCTCAGTCTAGGCATGGATCCAAAAACTTGATACATATCTTCACTTGAATCCCTTGAGGGAAGTTGATGCCATATGCTTTGCCACCCTTCACTTGGAAGGGGATGCATAAGAGTGGTGGTACTACAGACTGATCACTTTGGGGCACCTTCACATCACCACTTATACAAAGTTCACTAGGAGATTGTTGGAGAGATTTGAGAGGAAGGACTTGGAGCTATGCTTCAGAGAGCTGGCCCACTTGAGATAGACTGGCAGTGCAGAGGCCTACATTACGGAGTTCTAGAGACTCGCAATGATGGTGACAGATTTTTCAGAGGCACGACTGCTCTTGTTGTTTGTGGAGGTGCTTGTTGAGCCTCTACGTGGAAGGGTGAGGGCTTACAATCCCACATCTCTACAGGATTCTATTTCTAGGACTCGTGACATGATCGATGCAGTGCCCAAGAACCAGGCCTTTGTTCCCACGAGACCCACAACCCCACAGGGGAACAAAGATGTGAGGCCACCACTGGGAGATGGAAGACGTAGTTAGTTGGATGATGACACTCGAAGGGACCTCAGGAGGAGGAGGTTGTGTTTCACGTCCCAGGAGCCTTAGGCACTGGGGCACAAATGCACCAAGGGTAAGCCCATTTCATCGAGGTGTTCTCAGATAGCGAGCTTGAGGAGGAGGAGGCCGAGGCAGTAGAGGAGTCGGGAGATGAGGGAGCACCATCATCAGGAGGGCCACCACCACCACCTCCTAGAGGAGCGTCATTTTTCCCAATCGGGGGAGTCCTTGCTTCACTTCAGAGTGTGCCGAAGTATTTGACACTCAGGATCAAGGGGACTATATAGGGACAACGTGTGTCAGTCCTGGTTGACAGTGGGGCCACCCACAATTTCATTGATGCCCAGAGGTGGAGCATAGGGGCATCCACATAACTACATTTGAGGGGTTCTCAGTTTTGGTACCCGGAGACCAGACCATTCAGTGTACTAAGTATGTCCCCGGGCTAACCTTGAAGATGGGAAACTACTCACTCACTGATCATTTCTTCGTGGTTGATGTACCAAACACTAATGTGGTGTTGGGTGTCCAGTGGCAGTATGCATTGGGGAAGGTCACTACTGATTGGCAGAGGCTAGAGATGGAGTTCAAGGGGCTAGATGGGAAGCCAGTAGTGCTGAGGGGAATGCACTCTTATCCCCCTCAGATAGTTTTAGCCCACCGGATGGAGGCAGATTTGTGACATGGGGATGTGGAGTGGGCAATTGAGTTATGGATTTCTAAGTCGGGGACACGAGCACAAGCCACACATCCAGACATACTAGCCTTATTGGAGAGGCACCATGTGGTTTTTGGGGATGTTCCACCAGGTAGACTGCCAGATCGTGGATTTGAGCACACCATCGAGCTGGAGGAGGGGGTGAATGCAGTCATCACCACGCCTTATAGGCACCCAAAGGCCTATAAGGATAAGATAGAGTGGGCCATTCAGGAGTTGTTGAGATTGGGACACATCAGGCCTAGCTCGAGTCCATTTGCTTCTTCCGTGGTGCTGATGAAGAAGAAAGATGGGATGTTGTGCATGTGTATTGACTACCGGGCTATCAATAAGAAGACCTTAAAGAATAGATATCTCATTCCATGTTGATTTTGGGTAGCATTGGATGTGTTCTAGCCATGAAATTTGGTGGAGAGGCTAAGGCACATGAGATCTCCAAGACCCAGAAATTGTTTGGAGAAATTCCACCTGGTTGAGAAGTTATTAAAATAATTAATATTTTTAAAGAGTTCCTAAGTCTAAACTTATGAAAATAAAAATATTAATGTGTATTAATAAGAATATGGGTGAGAAGGTTCTAAGTGACGAGGATCAAGCCTGTTTTAATCTTAGCCGTTGATTCATCAATAGGAAAAATATAAGAGGAGGCTTGAGGGTCAGTTGGAGATACACCAAGAGAGATCGGTCAATTCGATTTTTTGGGGCGAGGTTTGCTAAGGAAATCGAGTTAGTGATCATATTTGCCGTGAGGGGCAGTTCAGTAAGGGATTTTCATTCAAGGCTGAAGAATACATAGCAAAGCGGCAGCACAGTGCTGAGAGAGACATCGCATGCCCTAGAAGGGCTGGCGTGGAGGACGTAGAAAGCTGATGTACGTAATGCAAAAGCCGTAGAGGGTGACACTAGGGAGATTCTATGGGGCAAACTAGGAGCAGATCAGCATATTCTGAGCCGGGAGAAGGTGACACAACTCCTGGAGGAGTGACACAGTTCCAGAGCAGTGCTTGGAGCAGCTCTCGTTGTCGAGCATAGGGAACATCCAGAGTCATTGTGGGGTTTGATCATTCGGTCGCTGATTTTCTGGAATATCTGTCTTCGGATAGAGGTACTATTGCGAAGGATATTCTCTGTTGGGTGAGCCATTTCTGCCACCCTAGTTGTATTCACGAATCTGTTTAATAATACAAACCCTCTATATGCTGCACCGGTTTTCCCGAATTGGGTTTTTCTGAGGACGATTGTCCAAAATAATGGCGTCCCTTGTGTTATTGTCTCAGTTTATTTCAGCGCATGATCTGCATATTTGTGAAGGATGCAATAGTGTTTACTTTGATGGAGCTAAATAGTTCGCTAAGATAGATCTACGTTCGAGGTATCACCAGATTTGCATGAGGGAGCAGGACATTCGGAAGACTGCTTTTCGCTGCCACTATGGACATTTTGAGTTCTTGGTGATGCCCTTTGGGCTAACCAATGCTCCAGCTACTTTCTAGTCTTGTATGAACCACGTGTTCCGTGGGCAGCTGAGGCGCTTTGTCTTGGTTTTCCTTGATGACACACTCACTCAGCAGGACATGGGAGAAGCACCTTCAACACTTGGAGGAAGTGCTTCGCATACTTGAGGAGTAACAGTTGTCCAAATGTGAGTTTGGACTAACGAAGATGTTTGTACCTGGGGCATGTAATCAGGGAAGATGGAGTGAAGGTGCATTAGGAGAAGATTCAGGCTATAGTGGATTGGCCCACACCCAGAAACGTGACGGAGTTGAGGGGATTCCTGGGCATTTGCATGTACTATAGGAGATTTGTGAGAGGGTGCTCACAACTTGCAGCACCTCTCACGGATCTAACGAAGAGGGGATTTTGAGTGGACGCAGGTGGCAGAGGCTTTTGAATAACTCAAGAGGGTCATGAGAAGCTGTTTGGTTTTAGCCTTGCCGGATTTCACACGGCCCTTTGTGCAGGAGTGTGATGCCTTCGGTGAAGGGTTTGGGGCTGTTTTGACACAGGGGGGCCATCCTATTGCGTTTGAGAGCAGAAAACTATTGCGTCATGAGTGGTTGTACTCTGTGTACGACAAGGAGATGTTGGTAGTGATGTATGCACTGGCCAAAGTCAAACAGTATCTAGTGGCAACTGGATGAAAGTGAAGACTGATTGCAACAGTCTTCGATTCCTCCTTGAGCAACAATCATTAGAGGAGAGGCAGCAGAAATGGGTGAGTAAGCTCCAACCTTACGATTTCGAGATTGAGTATGTAAAGGGTAAACACAATGTGGTAGTTGATGCCCTCTCTAGGAGACTAGTAGCATTGTCTTTGATTAATGTCACGCAGGATTGGAAGGCTCAACTATTGGTTGAGTACTCAAGGGCAGGCAGGCTTGCGATATTTTGGATGGCACATATAAGGATGACTAATTTAGGATGATGGACGATGTGATTTACTATAAGGACCGGATCTATTTGGTATTGGGATCTCAGTTGAAGGAGAGCATCACGCAGGTAACCCATGATTCCCCCCTAGCAGAGAACCCAAGCTTCCTCAAGACATACTGTGCTGTCAGGGAGAGATTCTCTTGGCAGGGGCTCAAGGGAGATGTGTTGAGGCACATGAGGGAGTGTGTGGATTGCCAGAGGAACAAGGTGGAGCTGACCCACCCGGACGGTTTGCTATAACCGTTTCCCATTCCGAAGAGGAAGTGGGAGAGCGTATCCATGGACTTCATCATCGGGCTACTAGCTGTGCAGGGGCGAGACTGCATTCATGTGGTGGTCGACAGACTAACCAAGTTTGCCCACTTCTTTGCTATTTCATCGAGATCTTCAACTTCCTGGGTGGGTGGGTTATTCTTTCGGGAGGTTTTCAGCTACATAGTCTCCCTAAGACCATTGTGAGTGATAGAGACAACAAATTTATGGGGGCTTTTTAGTAGGAGCTGTTCCAGCTAATGGGGACAGAGCTTACACCTAGCACCAACTATCACCCCCAAACTGATGGGCAGATAGAGGTTGTAAACAAATGGCTGGAAGGGCACTTGCGCCACTATGTGACTGGGCATCAGAGAACGTGGGTCAAGTGGCTACACCTTGGGGATTTCTGCTACAACACAACTTATCATATGTCATTGGTATGTCTTCTTTCCAAGCACTCTATGGGTATGATGCACTTTCTTTTTCTGACATGGTGTTTGGAGATCGCAGGGCCCCAAGGGCAAAGGATTGGGTTCAAGAGAGCAAGGAGATTCTCTAAGCTCTCAAGAACAACTTACAGGTGGCCCAGAATCAACAAAAGGTGTATGTTGATAAGCACAGGGTGGAGAGACACTTAGAGGTAGGAGACATGGTTTGCCTACACTTGCAACCATATATGCAATCTTTTTCCAAGCAGAAGGGAGTAGAGAAGTTTCAAACCCGATTTTATGGGTCGTATAAGGTGGTCCAAAAGGGTGGTAGCCTATGATCTAGAGCTACCTACGGAGAGTCAAATTCACAATGTGTTCCACGTCTCATGCTTGAAAAAGGCATTGGGATGGCATGTTACAGCAGCAATTGAGTTGCCTCCTTTGGATGATGAGAGGCACTTAGTCTTGACACCTGAGACCATACTAGAGACCCAGGAGAGGAGGTTGAGGAACAGGGTAATCAGGGAGTACCTGATCAAATGGAGGGATTTTCCAGAAGAGGATGCCACATGGGCGAGTGAACAAATCTTGCAGCATCCAGTTTTCCAATTGCTTGGGGACAAGCAACATCTGGGAGGGGAGGACTGTAATGTCCCTTCCTAATTGTTCTCCCAAGGAGAGGAAAAACAATTTTGGCCATTTTGTTATTTTTGGCTTCATGCATTTTTGGTGGAAGAACTTAGGAGAAAAGGGGGTCGTATGCCTTTAGTGGATTGTGGGGACCACTCACCCACCAAAAATACGCACCCCTTAGAGGCAGCTCGATTTTCCTAAATTGGGGGTCGAAATATTTTATGGGACCCACGTGGGGCCCAAGGGAGAAAGCATATATAGAAGGAGAGGAGCAACATTTGGGGCCTTTTGTTGATTTGAGGATTCATTGCTGCTTTGGTTGTTCAATTAAGCTACAACGTGCTATTTAGCACAAGAGCTTCCCAAGGAGTGAAGCTCACCCCTTTCTTCAGTGGACCTAGGAGGGCTTTTCCTTGCAGTTGGAGACAAAGATAGTGACCACCATCAAAGGATTACACTGCCTTGGATCAACTAGGATGCAGTGGGAGCAACAAGGATGCCGTGGGAGAGACTACGTGTTTGTGTGGAGTTGTAGAGTCAAGATTTGGGAGTGGAGTCTCTGTTGGAGGCATTCTTATCAGGTTTTCATCTCATAGTACCGATATTATAGTAGGAGGAAGAGTCAATCACCTAGGTAGAGTTTATAGTGCAAGGGATTGTGTCATATTCACCCAGAATTGTGCAGTCACTAGAGGGGGTTGCTTGGAAGGAGTTTTACCTAGAGGATTGAGGAGCTAGGTTGTGGGGAATTTGTTGGGAGGCTGATTTGGGAGGTTTCTTGTTATTTTGGGAGCAAGATACAACAGTTCTAGCTACAGGTGTCGATTCCTAGTGTTGGAGGAGGGCCAAGCTCTAGAAGGCCAAAATTGGAGGGTCAAAACTAGGGAAAACCCTTTCTGGGTTTTTCTGGGTTTTTGGCAAGGAGTACACTCCTAAATTTATAGAAATTTCCGGGTTGTTTTTGGGGAAAATCAGAGCTTGAAGTCATAAAGTACTGCAAATTTAGATGGACAACGCAGTTTTCTGGAGAGCAACACCTCTGCAGTAGTTGGGCTCTTTTGTATTCATCACCTAAGGCTTGTAGCTTGCCTTGTGCACACCCAGGTGCACCTCATCCATCTTCTATTGTGCTCCAACATATTTTATTAATGAAAATGAGCCATTTGAGTCTTTGATGAGAAATTTATGTCTATGTGTTGATTGCTAAGTACATTTGTTTCTGAAATTTATTACATGTCCTTGTTATCACTGAAAATTTTCCATTAGGAATATTACACTGTCATTGTTGCTTCTAGCCATAGAAATTTCGGTAAGACTTGATCAAGGAGCATTATTCATACACCTTCTTCAATTGTCCTATTCTTTCTTTTGGTCACTCCGTTTTGTTCGGGATAGTAGGGAACAATAAGCTACCTCTTAATTCCTATTTCTTTACAATATGCAATCAATTCTTTAGAAGTGTATTCCCCACCATTGTCGGATCTCAAAGTCTTTATTTTCCTTTCAGTTAGGGTTTCCATTTCACATCTAAACTCCTTGAATTTCTCAAATACTTCAATCTAAACTCCTTGAATTTCTCAAATATGTCATAATTTTCCTTGAGAAGGTAGAGCCATGTCTTTCTAGAGTGATCATCAATAAATGTTACATAGTAAATATGACCTCCAAGTGATTTGTCAGACATGGGCCCACACACATCGGAATGTATGAGGTCTAATATTTCTTTAGACCTTGTTTCACTATTTGAAAATGGTTTTCTTGTATGTTTTCCCAAAGAGCAGCCCTTGCAAACTCCTTCATGATCTTCTTTGATATCAGGGATGCCATGAACTAGTTATTTAAGAGTGGGAATGACCTTGTAGTGAAGGCCATATCTTCTATGCCATAGCTCAATGGCATTGATTTCCATATGAACTAAGGCTTGAGGAGGTGGTGTAATGACTCTATACAAGCTTCCTTCATGAACTCCAATAACCCTAGCTTTATCAATACTTTAATCTTTTCCCCAAACCAAGACCTTTTCATCAACAAAAGCAACTCTATCCCCTTTATCTTCTAAGAAAGAGATTGAAAGAAAATTATTTTTCAAACTTGGAACATATAGTATGTTGTTGAGATGTAGTTTTGCTCCATTCTTCAGCTTCAAAGATGTTGATCTCAAACCTCTAGCATCATAGCTTTTGTTGTCTCCCAATTCCACTGCATGAGAAGATGGTTCCTTTGATAGAGTTTGTAGTTGTTTACTTTCCCCTATGATATGCCTTGATGCTCCACTGTCAATGATCCATGCATTATCATCATTAAGTGATCCTGTAAGTGTAGCTAAGAACCCTTGGCTTTTGACCTTGTTGAATAAGTAGTAGACAATCTTCTTGATCCATCTTCCTGTAGATTTGAATCCCATTCTTATCATAGAGGGAGTAATCATTTCCTTCAACGAAGTGATCTTCAATCTTCTTCGACCTTAGCTCTGATACCATGTTGAGAAATCAATGCTAGTAGAATTAGGGTTCGATTTCTCTTTCTTGATAATTACTTGTGAATTATGTTGGCTTTTTTTACTTATTTGTTATATTATCTTGCATGAAGCAATTACCAAATTATGTTTGCATGATCACAAAAACACAAGACACAAGATGTAGGCACTCTGTCAGGGAAAAACCCCTATCTAGGGGAAAACCCAGTCAAAATATCTTCCTTCAATAGTTTTTCTCAAGGCTCTTCAACGTAGACGCAAACCTCCTCCACACCAAGCCAGCCTTTCCTTCTTCGATCCAACCTTCGTCCTAGTAGCAGCAACACTTTGACTTGGTAGCTTCTGGCATCAACAGGCAGTAGCAACTAGCAACAGCTTCGACTTTGACAAGGAGACTTCGATCTCCTAATTTAGCCCACACAAGAGAGAGATAGAGAGAGAGAGAGAGAGATCCCAAAACTTCGATTTTGTCTTTCCCTTCCTTCTTAACCAAACTCACACTCCTTTTATCCTCCTCCTTCACCTTCACACTTTTCCCAGCTTCCAACTTCAAATATCGAACTATGTGTGAGAGAATGAGATGCTCCAAATGAATTCGAATTGCCTTGTATATATAGCCTTCCAATGAGGTCGAATTACCTTTCTTGAGGCCAACTTAGTGTGGAGGTTACATAATTCATCTTTGACTCAAAAATAATTATTTTGACATCGTTCAAAAGCCCAAGAAGGGTCTCATAAAATATACAATGACTCTAATGACTCTTTATTAATCCTAGAAGTCCACAATGGGGACTTTGACTAATAAAATGATAACCCAAGCATGAAACGCATTCTTTAATAAGTCACTGTGTTAAGTTATGGTATGTTCTATGCTTATAACAGTTTACTTATCTTTCTTATTATTATCCACAGATTAACAATCACATGTACATAAAGTAAAGTGCATATAGAACATTAAACGATCGACAGAAAACAAGCCAAGACAAGAGACACAAGATGTAGCGGCTAGCCAGGGACAAACCCCAATGTGGGGAAACCATTTGATCAAATCTTCCTTTATCTTCAATAATTCAGCAGAGAAAAATAGTACATAAATCTAATTTACATCAGCTACAGCAAACCCTAGATCAGCCAAACTAGGGTAGACAATATCTTGCAAACCGACCATCGAATCGGCTTGATTCCTTCACCAAAAAATGCGGCCTTCAGAGGAGATCTAGATTCACCTACAGTGTAGTTCTGAGGAGGGAGTTTGATGGTCAACGCTGGTCAAACTTCTGATCTGCAGTTGCAGCCCTAAATTCTGCACCTTCCTTCCACTCGTGTGAGAGAAGAGTCTCTTTCTGCACAGTAGAAGAGCCTCTTTTCTGCACAGGAGAGAGATGTGATGAGTTGAGTGAGCCAAATGAGGAAAAGACCTCCTGTATTTATACACAATTGTTGATGATTGAATAGATGCCACTGTTGCGCTTCTGAGCCTACATGAGTTGCAAGTCAACTTGACAATTATTCCATAATCAAAATAAATTCATATCTCCATAAATACTTATCGGAATCGGATGATCTTTAGATCAATCCTACACCTCTCGACGAGAGGAATCTAATAAAAATATTATCAGACATGAATAAGATGAACCACATGGAGTTTGGCCCTAGTTGCCAATTTTAACACATTGTAACAATAATAAAAATTCTTTTGACAAATACATTTTATGAAGACCGAACCTAGTTACATTTTTTCAGTAGAGATTACTTTCATTTTAGATGGTATAGTGGTGTTGGAACAAACAACAAAGCAGAGCTACTAGCTCTATGGGGAGTCTAATTCCATACCAAATGGCTCGCCATTGACGAGATTGATGTCTTTGGAGACTCCAAAATGATTATTGAGTGGGTTAAGATGAGAAATGTTTTTGAGACTTCAGTGCTTACTAACTGGATGATCAGGATTAGAATGTTGATTAAGACTTTTAAGAGGATATCCTTTTCACATATCTTCAGAGAACAAAGTCGTGGCAGATAGTTTGTCAAAATATGGGTGCAACACTGAACCGGGCATGATCAAGTTTTCTGTTTTTGAAAAAGGTTCATTTCAGCATTCAGGGAACATCAAAATATGAAGGATAGTACTAGCTTTCTTTCCTTTTGCTGTTATATAGATTTTAATTTTTGATTCTGTAATTACTGATCTAATACTCTTTTTTATAGATCCATGAAACTCCTAGAAAGAACAGAAAATAGGATTTGTGTTTGAGAAAGCATGAATTGTAAATTTGAGATAGAAAGAGGAAGGAAAGAAGAGATAGATCCTAGATCATAGTTTGAAAAATGACAGAAGTAACGAGAGACACTTTGTGATAATGGGGAAATCAGATGTAAGGTAGAATGGTGCTTAACTGTCATGCATTCATCTCATGTTAGGTTAGTATACCAGATTTAAGATTGAGGATTTTTAAACTAGAATTGTGCACATTAACATTGCTAAGCCTGTGGTGGGTCCCTATTTTTATAACTTTAAGGGTTCCAATTTTTTATCTATATGTGGAGTATTTAATACTATTTATAGAATGCCTATATAAATTGGTTTAGATGGCTATGTTTGTGTTCTATAATTTCTATTTGCATTCTAATGAGTGCAGTTAATAAAATGTGCAACTGTTGGATTCTATTCCGATTGGCCAGTATAAAAACATATAATAGACATGAGAGAGACTGATTAAACAAGAAGAGATATTCTCCTAGTAGATATAAAACATCACCATGAGAAAACACCAATTAAGTAATGAGAGCTTTATGCCAGTAGATCTAAAATGTCTTGTATTGTTAGCAAGATATTGACTGGTGGTGATGAAATACATTGGATCTGTTACATCAATTTTTGTAATAGATTTAGGATATAAATGAGAGTCAATTTACAAGAATCCATTAAAAAATTCTCATTGGAAAGAGTCAAGTAACAAGAATATTACAACAAAATTCGAGATGATTTGACGTTATACTTCAAATATACGAATGGATTTGTTTATTGTCGTCAATCTGGAGTTACTATTGTTGACATTGGGAGGGGGAACTTGAAAGGGAAAATCATTTAGATGAATTAGACGTTATACTGATAATTTTTCAGTAAGAAAGATGGAAATGCTATTTTGTCTTATTGATTATACATCTCTCTTCTATTTCTTGTCTGTATCCCTTTCTCTCATCTTGATGTTATAACTTTTCTTTTCAAACCTTTTATTGCATAATCTGGCCACTGAACCATTCCTAATCATAGGAATGTTGCTGATTGATGCCATTGTTTGAGTTCTTCTTCAGGTTCCGACAATATGGCCTTTGGGAAGGATATTCTGAAATCTTCAAAGACAATGATTTGATATATACAGTTGGGACTAGTGACTGGAGAAGAGATTGGTGCTTTGCACACACATGCAGGTATCTCCTATCTTCATACCCTACATACAAATACGAATATGATTTCTGTTGTCACTAAGACTTTGTCATCACCTTATGTTTCACATTGTTAAGACAAATATTATCATGATCCTCCCTTGCAGTCATAATGATGATACTTATGTATATTTATGAAATCTAAACCTTTTTTTGGTCTTATAGGTTTTTCATCCAAGTTATTCTTTATGTGGTTTACTTCCATTTTCCTCAAAAACATTAGATGAAGATGCTTATGGCACAGCTTTGACTGCAGATAACATATCTATATTTAAAGCATGATTGATTCTGTTAACTTCTAATACCAGGTCTGATAATTTTTTCTCAACAATTATTTTATACCCAGAAATTATTCACCCGATAAAATATTGTTTTGAAATTGCTGAAAATAAATACACTGGTATTTTAACTCCACAAATAAAATTTTCAGCATAAATAAAACAGAAAATGAGTCACAAGAAATAGTAGAAAAATCTGCCCAACAAATTCTCCTTTACTTGATGGCTTCCTTTGACAAGGAATTCAACCTACAAAGAATACATAGAAAATACAGCGCAATTGGAACTTGGATTTTCAGCATGCTGGAAATTTCAGCCATCAAAGAATTTGACCCACTAGAAATTTTCAACCCTGGAAAAACTCGGCTCCTTTACCTGTAAATAGTCCTCCTCTTCTTTGCACTGCACAGCCCCTTGTACGCTAAGGAAAATCACCATTTCTCCTCTGTGCAAACCTGGGATGGAAAACTCTGCCTCTCACAACTTTTGGGCACCTCCAAATATCAACCTCCTTTCTCCACAAACTCAGCCTCTTTGAAATCTTCTCCTTAAATCGCCTTGCTGCACAACTTTCTCTTCTCTTCATTTTTCGAGCCTCTCACTCCTTGAGAAAATCACTCTCTTGATCACAATATGTCGTTCACCTCTCCCTTATGCTTATTTTATACTTTAATTGAGCCAAATCCCTAACCCTAATCTCCTAAGTGATGAATGGCTAAGCCTCACGTGAGATCAATGATATAGATTAGATCTAAGTCACTTAAATAATTAAATTATTTATCCTTAGAAACTTGGTTTGATAGTTAACATAATAAATTAATTAATGTACTTTTCCTAAGTTCAACTTAGTAAAGAAATCATAATAATCACTTTCTCCTCATGAGCAAGCACCTAAAGAGGCCATCTAACATATTTTGCATGCTTGACACCTAACCTATGGAAAAGCACTTGTCTGAGCTATTAACATCAACAGATTCAACGGAGATCATCTAATAGTTCGATCTATTTTGCTTGAGTTGTTTTTGTTATCTATCCTCTTACTAGTTTTTTAATATATCAAGCTTGTTTATGCATGATCTTCATTTATTTTGGAGGTCTCAAGTGATTTCACTCTTCAATAACTTGATCTACAGAAAAGTCTTTCATTTGTATAGCTGATCTAAACTACCATGGATATTCCACTGGATCCACTAAAATATATTAGAAAATCTAAAATCTACTCTATGAGGGTTTCTTTCTCTTTATATTTCTAAATGTGTAAATTAATGTTTATTGTGTATCCATGCAAATTATAATTATGCAGAAAATAGAGAACATCGAAATAAAACTCACAAACCATAAATCAACACAAGAAATAACCTAGGAAACCCTTTTGGGAGAAAACCTAGCTAGAAGGTGAGATTGCTTTGCCCTCTTTTTCTGAATGGAAAATGGATGAAAATACAAACAAGTGAGGCATGTGGCCCGTGGACTGCTACATTGCACCAAATCATCTCTGTTTTCTTTTTGTCTATCCACTCTTGGCTACACTGCTCATCTATGGAATAAAATGTAGTTTAACAGAATGGAATCCCTTTTCCTCCTCGTGGCCTGATTATAACATGACCCGATAGCCTATTAGTGGTTAAGTTTGACTCCTTCAACTCTTAACTAGAGTTACAAATCTTCTAAAGTCTTCTTCATCATAATCATGTGGCTATTCCCTTTTCCATGAATAATGGGGGATGATGTGGCATCTTCTCAAATTATGGTGATCAAAACAAGAATGTCAACTTCTGAGTGACATAACTTTTGCATACGGACTCTAATTGAGGCAATTCTTGTGCCATTGGAAAGGTATCCGTGTATAATAGCACAAAAACACGTGGACCTAAAGCAACAAATTTTTAACCCCAAAAAACATTATTTGATGCCTCAAACTAGTCCCGAAAGGTTTCAAACCCCAATTTGCCAAACTGGGTTCCACTAGTAAAAATGTTCTTGTGAGTTGATTCCTCCACTCTTTTGACTCTGAAAGCTTCAAGATGGATAATAAACAATATTATTATCCAATCTGAATCACACCTCCCCATTTTTGGAGGCTTTCTTTTCCCAAAAGCTTCTAATGAATGAGATGAGAAATTTTTTATAGCGCCTTCTCTCGGATGTACCTTTTAGTCTTGCCTAGAAGCTATCTTTTCAACCCAATCTACGAAAGATCATGTTGTCGTTTTCTTGTAGTTCTAGACCTCTTCTGCAAAACAGTATCCTCTATCAACTCTGCTTGAGCATATGGTGCCAAATCCTCTATAGAAGGTAGGACATGTTCGTCTTCTTAATCTAGCATGGAAAGCTCATAGAGTTTCAAATTCTCTACTTTCGTGTTGAATTTTCTAAGTCTATCCGTTAGAAAATTAATCTGTATTTTGCTGGTTTATTTCTTCTACCTGTAAGTTCTGAACAAGTTATTTAAAACATTTAAATACCGAAATAAACACAATACAGTCACAACGTCTGCAGATCATTGACTGAAAGAAAACAAGCACATAAGTGACACCATTATTTTTGGACAAATGTCCCCAGAAAAACCCAATGCGGCAAAACCGGTGCAATTATTCAGAGGGTTATATTATTATGCAGTCTTTCTGCGTACAACTGGGTGCCTAACCAGCTCATCGGACAAAGAGAAATACATGAAAACAATACCTCTATATCCTGAAATAGGTATTCAGAAAACCTGTCCCATGAAACCCTCTTCGGCACAACTGAAGCTTAGCTCTGGCCCTTCTAGCCTCTACATCAGCCTCCTGCTAACCTGCGTCAGTCCTGGGACCCTCTACGTCAGCACTCTGAGGCACTGCGCAGCGTTTGGGACCCTCTGCGTTACTCCAGCATCCTCTATGTTGATGACACAATCCCTCTAGCCTATGCGCTGACTCTGCTGGGCTCTGCGTAGCCTGGACTGGTTTGCACTTGCTCTCTCTGCTTCTACACTGGTCTCTCAGTACTGTCTCTGCCTCTCTGCCTCGTACTCACTGCCCCTCGCTGCTAATCACTGATTCAACTTTTCTTAGCAACCCCGCTCTAGAAGAAGGAATTACTGATCACTCTGGTGTGTTCTCCAACTGACCCTCAAGCCTCCTCTTATACTTTTCTTGTTGGTCCTTCAACGACCGAGATTTAAA
Organism: Pinus taeda; assembly: GCA_000404065.3. Taxonomy (NCBI): domain Eukaryota; kingdom Viridiplantae; phylum Streptophyta; class Pinopsida; order Pinales; family Pinaceae; genus Pinus; species Pinus taeda. Next base: position 36,194 of record APFE030463097.1, on the reverse strand, counting down.
TCTCTAATCAACAACTAAGATTAGATTTGGCTTGATCCATGACTTTTGGAACCTTCTAACCCAGTTTTATATTATTACCCATTAATATTTTATTTTTCCTAAGTTTAGACTTAGGAACTCCATTAAAAATATTAATTATTTTAATATCTCCCAAACGGGTCCAATCTGTCCAAACCATTTATGGGTCTTGGGGACCTCATGTGCTTTAGCCTCTCCACCAATTTTCATGAGAGCAAATCTGATGCTACCCCAAATCAACACTCCCTCTTAGCGAGGACTGTGCTCTAGTAATACTCCACACTGAGCATCACCCTGATTATTCGGCATCGGTCCCTGTGCTGATGTTAGGCCTCCCCGCTCAACATCCTTTGCACTATTGCATCCTGTACTGCTACCCATGGCCCTGCCACTGCCACTGTTGCATCCATACAACAACTCCCTCTGCGTCCATGTTGCTGCTGGTCCATCCTCCCAACACTGCATCCCCTCTCATCATGTTGCATCATGCTACTGCACTGTAACTCAATTACTGAGAAGTAAGTAACTGATCCACCCCACTTCTGACATCCCTGTTAGGCTAGAAGCACTCCCGATGCTGAAGCTCCCTCTGTCCCTCACAAGTGCTCCCTCTACTGACCTCTGTGCTACTACAACAACTCCCTACATCTCGCACCATTGTACACCTCTCTATGCCATCCTGCATTGGTACAACATTCCCGTGCCTCTCGCACTGTTGCAACCTACTAGCCTCGCGCTGCTCGAGGACTCTTGCATTGTAGCTCTCTCTATCGCTTCATCTGCATCTGTCTCTACCTACATCCGCCAGTCCTGCTACTCCTCTTCAGGGCTCCCATAGCAAGGTATAGTGCAAGAGGTTGGGTACCTCAAGGATCCTGCTCCTCATTGCTTGTAGTCCTCCTGACTACAGCTCGATGTCTCCCCACTTCTTCTCAAGTGGCACATGAGCACTGATGGCACAATCGTCATCCTCCTCGACTTCTTTCTCTGCCCTCGCTGGCACTGCCTTCGAGTCAGAAGCCTCTCCCTTACTCTTCTTCGTCAGACACTGGTTCAAATAATGACCCAGTTCCCCACAATGGAAGCACTTGACCTTGGAGAGTTCCTTCTTCTTCTTCTTCTCTTGCTTTCCCGCAGATGTTAGAGCCGCATCCTCTTCCTCTTCCTTCTTGATCTTGACCCCTTTGCTGGTACTTCCCGCCTTGGTCGGTCGTATGATCTCTTCTTGACAAAGAGTTGCCGACCGTTCTTCCCAATCTGGAAGACTCATCCTACCCAGTATGCTCTAGACAAATGTCTCCCAATCCTTGGAGACTGCGTTGAGTGCGGTCCTTACCATCAACTCTTGATCTAGCGTGGCCCCTATGGAAATCAGTTGGTCACGGATCTCCTTTAACTAACCGAGGAAGACATCTATCTGCTCTCCCTTCTGCATCTGGTATGACCTTAGCTGATTCTCTAGGAGCATCTTCCTTTGCATAGAAGTATGCTGGTACAATGTCTTCAAAGTGTCCCACATCTCCTTTGTTGTTTCCTTCTCAGCAATATGTGGGACCACATGATCCTTGACCCCATCAAGGATGATACACTTTGCCTAAGCCATTGCCTCCTCGTACCTTTCATAGCTATCGGGTCAACTGGGATAGCCATCACTCTCAAGGTGAAGCTCTTGATACGATGTCTGTCTAGAATGGACAAGATCCTGGCCTTCCAGACCACAAAGTTGGACACTCCGTCCAACCTGTCCTAATCTCTCAGCCCATTCACGTCCATCTCGCTGCTCTTCTGTCAACTCCTCCGAGTCTCTCTACTTCTCGCCTGGAAGTTCTCGGTTGGACTCCTGCTGGGTCTCTCTACTTCCTGCCTGGAAGTTCTCGGTTTGAATCCTGCTAAGTCTCTCTATTTCCCGTATGGAAGTTCTCTTCTGGACTCCCTCTGAGTCCCAATTTCCCTCTTGAAAATCCTTCTGCCAACTGTCAAGTTGCTCCTCTTTGATCATCAGTGCAACTGCAACGCTGATTCAAATTCCTTGGCTAGAAATCCACCTCGGTAGCAACTCCCTCTACCTTGGTCATGCCCTATTAGGTATTGTTCTAACCACAATACACCACCAGCTTCGCTCTTGCAAACTGCCCATAGCTTCCTTCGCCCCAACAACTGAAGGATTGAGCCTCTTGGCTCTGCACAATCCCGGCACCGGCATAACAACTCCCTCAGCCAACTATGTCAGCCCTCTTGGCCTCTGCGTGAGCCTCTCTCTTCCAACCTCAGACTCTGCGCTGGCCTCTCTTTGGCCCAGATTGATGACACAGTCCCTCTGCATCAACCCTTCCTCTGTTGCTTCTGTAAGGATCAGCTACTGTCACTCGGGACAGGTGATTCTATTGCAAATGCTTTGCTCAGCTAATGCCTTCAACTCTTCTGTGATCTGCAACCACGCTCTAATACCATGTTGAATTTTCTAAGTCTATCCGTTAGAAAATTAATCTATATTCTACTAGTTTATTTCTTTTACTTGTAAATTCCGAACAAGTTATTTAAAACATTTAAATACCGAAATAAACACAATACAATCACAACATCTACAGATCATCAACTAAAAGAAAACAAGCACACAATTGACACCGTTATTTTTGGACAAATGTCCCTGGAAAAACCCAATGCAAGAAAACCTGTGTAGCTATTCAAAGGGTTATATTATTATGCAGTCTTTCTGTGTACAACTGGGTGCCTAACTAGTTCACCAAACAGAGAAAATTACACTGCAACAATAACTCTATATCCAGAAACAGGTATTCAGAAAACCTCTCCCAGGAAACCCTCTCCGGCACAATTGAAGGTTAGTGCTGGCCCTTCTGGCCTCTACGTTAGCCTTCTACTGACCTGCGTCAGTCCCAGGACCCTCTGCGTCAACCCTCTGAGGCACTACGCAGCCTTTGGGACCCTCTGTGTCACAACAGCAGGCTCTGCGTGGATGACGCAGTCCCTCTGGCCTCCATGCTGACTCTGCTGGGCTCTGCATAGCCTGGACTGGCTGTTGCTCTTGCTCTCTTTGGTTCTGCGTTGGTCTCTCAGTATTGTGTCTGCCTCTTTGCGTCGTACTCATTAGCCCTTGCTGCTGATCACTGATTCAACTTTGCTTAGCAACCCTGCTCTAACAAAACAAATGATTGATCACTCTGGTGTGTTCTCCAACTGACCCTCAAGCCTCTTCTTGTACTTTTCTCTTGGGTCCTTGAACGACCGAGATTAAATCTCTAATCAATGACTAAGATTAGATTTGGCTTGATCCATGACTTTTGAAACCTTCTAACCCAGTTTTAAATTAATACCCATTAATATTTTATTTTTCCGAAGTTTAGACTTAGGAACTCCATTAAAAATATTAATTATTTTAATATCTCCCAAACTAGGTACAATCTGTCCAAACCATTTCTGGTTCTTGGAGATCTCATGTGCTTTAGCCTCTCCACCAATTTTCATGGCTAGAGCACATTCGATGCTACCCCAAATCAACAATTCGCCATTGAGTAAATGCACATGTATGGGGGTAGATTGAGTCTATGGGTGTTAACTCCCACCTTTTCTAGTATCTCAAAGGACCATATTGTAGAGCCTTGATTTTCTTACCAAGACCTCGTAGCTTATCCTTGTTCAATTGTAACCATACTTTGTGTCCCACCTTGAAGGACTTTTGTGTTTTGTGTTGATCATGTCTATCCTTATATTTTCCCTATGACTCCTGCAGTGTCTCATGTGCATCTAATTGGATTCGCCTGATCTTCGCAATAATATTTTTGGCCCTTATGGCATCCCTTGTAAGATCTTTCACTCACTCCTCCTTACTACACATATGCAATATCCAAAGGTGAAGATGACATATAACCAAAACAAATTTCAAATGGGGACTTACCAATACAAGTGTGGGCTGCTCTATTATAAGAGTGTTGTATATATACTAGATTTTGATCCCAAGTCTTCGAATGCTTCTAATTGTAACCCATCAAAAGTTGCACCAATATCCCGTTGACTACTTTTGTTTTCCCATCTGTCTGTGGATAGAATGTTGTAGACCTCTTAAACTTTGTGTTGATCTTCTCCCTCAATGTAGTCGAAAATGCACTGAGAAATCTTGTGTCCCTGTTTGAATGATGCTCCTTGGTATCCCAAAGTGCACCCAAACTTGTCCAAAGAACAAGTGTGTTTCTTCTTGTTCATTGGTGGTCTTTTTATAGGGCATTATAACACACATCTTGTGGATCTTGTCAACTACCACGAATAGGTAGTCATGTCCCTTCCTTGTTGGTAAATGTCCCACAAAGTCCATGGAAATGCTCTCCCAAGAATGAGTTTTTATAGGCAAGGGATGGCATAAACCATGTTACTATTCAAATTAGCTGGGGTCCTAGGAGTGGGGTCCTATAGGGCAACTATTAGGTCAAGGGAAACAATGGAACAATAGCTCACTGTCACCTCAGTTAAGTCTCCCAACTCTTTATAGACTTTCACCGATGGCAGGAGACCCGTCATAATGAAGATCACAAAGATGAATGGATCAATGATAGCGTGAAAGTTGATCCTAGAAGCATATTCACAAGAGAGCCTCAAATGTATAGCTTACTTGCTTGGAAAGCAAGATGAAAGGTTGTCTAAGAAGGGCTTAGGAGAATTCCAAGAGCTAGGTTTTGAGTGTACGACTTGTCAAGGAGATTCCTAGACCCTAAAATCCTTATGGAAACTTGGATTCCAAGTGGTCTTTATGAATTTATCTCTAAAATGTTATGGGACCACATGGGACCAAGTGGACTTAGAATTAGGTCAAGGGGATGGAATTGATCAACTAAGGGTGTGCTTGACCTAATTGAGGGGGACAAAGGAATTAAGGAGAAATTTTCTTTGAATTTGATGCAATAATCCCAATGAGGTCAGTAGCCAAGGGAAACCTAGGGCAAGAAACGGTCCTCGAGCTAGGGCTTGCAATATCTCAAGATCCCACCGTCGGATTTGCTTCAAATTTGGAGGGTCCCTAGAGAAAACTCTAGCGCAGTTGTGGACCAATAATCGAAGTATTTTGTAATGTCCCTTCTCAAATATATTTGTAACAGGTTTTAGTCTCCCACAATTTTGCATAATTTTTGGTGAATGAGGAACCCATGCATTTTTGACTTAGGGACTTAGGAAAAAAGAGGTTGAATTATATCACTAGTGGAAGGTGGGGGCCACCCACTTGTGGAAAAACGCACTTGGGCACTTGGGCAATTCGAATTGCCTTGGAGGGGAAATCGAATGGCTAAGGAGAGGGGCCCACATGGGGAAGCAAGGCTCACGAAGTTATAAGGAGGAGGAACTCCCCAACTCAAGGCATCATTTGTCTATCAAACTCATTTGCGTTGCTCGAGTTGCTTAGCTGAGTTACCAGTTATTTAGCATCGAGTTTTCCAAGCGGGAGACTCAAACCTTTCTTTAGGGGACTTCAAGTGCCACCCTAGGAAGGAAATTTGTACTATTTTGGAGGAGAGCCAGTGGAGTTTCACAGTCACATCACTGAGCCTTTGTCTCAGCCAGTGCATGTTTCTGGGGGACGCAAAAGGGGAACATGCAAGTGTTGTTTGTGGGTTCATCCAGGCAGCAATTGTCGGGGACATTTGGGCATTGGAGCTACAGTGGAGGATCAACCTTTTGGGAGAGTTTTGGAGCAAGAGATTGCTACATTGGAGTAGTTCTATTTACAGTCACCAGGGCTTGTGCAGAGAGCCGTCACTGGGCACACGTGGGAGTTAGAGGAAGTAGTTGTAGAGCTGGAGTTGGCCAAGAGAAGTAAGGGAAACCTTAGTGGGGAGCATCTCAGCGCTTGGGGAGCAAACCGTATGACAGTTGGGCGACTAAGCTCACCTTGTGTGAATTCCCTCATAAGGTTCAACACCCAAGCATGATTATAAATATACTTGGTAATTTGCTTGCATTCTTGCACAACATCTTGCACCCACTCCAACTTCCAAATGTCCTCCAGTATCAAGTCTATGCAATGGGCAGTGCATGGAGTCCAAAAAATGGTGGGATATTTGGCAAAAAGCAACCTTCCAGCTGCCACATAATTTGTTGCATTGTCTGTGATTACTTGGACAACATTTGTAACCCCAACTTCCTCCACCACATCAACCAACAATGTAAAAATCAAATGTGCATCTTTTACATTTGTAGATGCATCAATGGATTTTAGGGACATGGTTCCTTTAGGGAAAGCTACAACAAAATTTATTATTGTTCTACCCCTCTGATCTGTCCAACCATCAAACATAATTGTACAACCTGTAAATTTCCATGAGCTTTTAATGCTCTCCAATTGTTCCTTGACACACTCAAGCTCCTCTTCTAGCTCTTTCCGCCTAAGTGCTTTATAAGATAGGGCTTGGTATCCAAGGCGAGAACTTGCAATGGCATCCACCATGGGCTAATAAAAATAAGACTTTGCATAGTTGAATGAAAGGCTATTATGGTACCAAAACCTCCTCACTGCCATATTTGCCTTCTTCCCCTTCTTTTCATCAGCACTATCCAAGGTTGGTTGAGATCCTAGAGTTGTACAAGGATTGAAGAAAGAAGAGGTTATAATACTGTTTGCCACAACACTTGAAGAGGAGTTACCAATACCTGGACTTTGAATCTGTTTTTCACTATGAGATGAAGATCTACCTATCCCAACAATCTCATCCTTCCTTTTTTCCCTATTAGAACTTTCTTCATTAATGGCTTCCAAAGAAGCTGCCATTTCAGTATTGACTTCATCAGGGCAATTTTAACAACATCCCACACCATTCCCATGAATTCTGGCTAGGTGGTATTTTAGCTTGTTTATGCCTGCATGCATTGTGGCATTGCAATAATTGCACTTTACATGGTGGTCATTACTGGCAATGATTCGTTGACCATGTGCCCATATAGGATCACAAGACTTTCTAGACCCCTTTGATAGCATGGTGATAAAATCTGGAAGAAAAAAATTAATTTTTTAAACTTTTTTGGTTTTTAAATTTTTTTTTGGTTTTGATTTTTTTTTTCAAATTTGCAATTTTTTTGGGCCTGTGGTTGAAAAACTCAACCACAGGACTTGCGGGCTGAAGAGGCAATCCTCTTCAGCTTGCAGGCCCTGTGGCTGAGTTTCTCAGCCACACAGGGTTGCTATGTGGCTGAGAATCGCAACCATAGGGCTTGCGTGCTGAGAAGGCAATCCTCCTTAGCCCGCAGGCCCTGTGGATGAGATTAACAGCCACACAACGGCCCTGTGTGGCTGAGAAACTCAACCACAAGGCCAAAAAAAATTGCAACCATAAACAAAATTTGAAAACAAAAAAGAAACTAAATTGAATGCAAAAAATTAAAAAAAAATTACATGGAAAACATTCAAACAAGGTTCATGAAGCCTACTTGAAGCTGGGTCTGGACTTTGATTCGATGAAGCCTCCTTCAGCCTCCTCCAAGAACTCCTTCACTATGCAATGGAGTCACTCAACACTCATAGAAATGAAGAAAACACTCAAATGACAAGTGAATGACAAATGGAAGGGAGAGAGGTGCTTATAAAGCATTTTCTTCCCTCCAATTTCGCTTTCCCTCCACCTCGAACTCCTTCACTGTGCAATGGAGTCACTCAACACTCATAGAAATGAAGAAAACACTCAAATGACAAGTGAATGACAAATGGAAGGGAGAGAGGTGCTTATAAAGCATTTTCTTCCCTCCAATTTCCCTTTCCCTCCACCTCATTTCCAAAAAAGAAAAGAAAAATATTGCCTTTTGAGGGTCGATGGGTCTTATAAGGGTCAGATGCGGGTTTTATAGCATACTTGCGGGTCTTATATGGGTAGCTGGGTATAATAAAATACCCGCCGAGTCTGGGTCTTAAGCGCGAGTGACTTGGCTTGCTATAGAACCTGCCAAGACCCGCGGGTACTCACGGGTCTTATATGGTTGGTGCGTCAATGATGTTGATTTTGTCTTGAATATCTTGATTCGGGAACATCTTCTCAATGCATATCATGATACCTCTCATCACCTAAGGATCTCTTTGAATGTTAGATCCCTTATTATAGAATAAGCTCGGAAGCCCAAAAAAATTTGCAAATTAAAACAAAACTGAAAACCAAAAAAATAAAAAATAAATTACATGGAAAACATCCAAACAAGGTTCATGAAGCCTACCTGAAGTTGGGTTTGATCTGATGAAGCCTTCTTTAGCCTCCTTTAGCCTCCTCCAAGAGCTCCTTCACTATGCAATGGAGTTACTCAACACTCGTAGAAATTAAGCAAACATTCAAATGACAAGTGAATGACAAATGGAAGGGAGAGAGGTGCTTATAAAGCATTTTCTTGTCTCCAATTTCCCTTTTCCTCCACCTCATTTCCAAAAAAGAAAAGAAAAATTAAAAGAAAAGAGAAAAAAAAAAATTGTAGTCTGAGGTTCGACGGGTCTTATAGGGGGTTCGATGCAGGTCTTATGCCAAACCTGTGGGTCTTATAAGAGTACACGGGTTTAATGAGAGTTTGGTCGAGTAAGGGTCTTAAGCGCAGGTTCTATGCGAGTGACTCATCTCGCTATAGAACCCTCCAAGAACTGTGGGTACTCGCGAGTCTTATGCGAGTGGTTCTTCACTGGTTGCAGACTCAGTAATGCCAGAATCAGTGCTTGACTGATCTTCTATAACTCCTCAATAGTCCTCTACTAATTTTGTCCCCTATAGAAACTCTTTCCACTCATTGTTATGGCGTGGAGTGGTGTTGCTACTGCTGAAAACAAGGCTATGAATTTTCTCAGGTACTGTGTTGTGCCAACGAAACTCCTAACCTCAGAAACATTAGTAGGCACCAACCACTTCATAGTGATGTCCAACTTGATAGGATCTATCTTCAGCTCCCCTCTACCTGCCACATACCCCACATACACCAAAGGTTCTTTAGCAAACTCACACTTCCTGAGATTTGCTAGTGGCTAGTGCTTCTTTAATGTCTCTAGCACTTGCATCGAATGTGAGATGTGCTTCTTCCAAGTAGCATTGTGTACCAGTATATCTTCCAAATAGACAATAACAAATGAATCTATAAAGGGGTGTAATATATCATTCATTAACCTCATAAACATAGTTATTGCATTGCATAGGCCAAATGGCATGACTAATCACTCATACAAACCTTGCCTGGTTTTGAAGGTCTTCTAAGTGCCCTTTTCTCTAACTTGAACCTGGTGATATTCTTACTTTGAGTCCATCTTGGTGAAGTATTCGGTTTGTTGCAACTAATTCAACAGATCATCTATCTTGGGCAGGAAGTACCTGTTCTTAAGCATAATTTTGTTTAATGCTTAGTAATCAATACACATCTACCAAGTCCTGTCCTTCTTTGGCACAATGATGATGGGCAACTCAGATGGTGAGGTAGTTGGTCGAATGACACCCTATTCCAATAGTTGTTGCAATTTCTTCTTCACCTCACTTGCTTCTATATCAGACTACCTGTAGAACCCAATGTTTGGCAACATGGAGTTCGTTAATAGTTAGATCTCGCACTCCACTACCCTCTTGGGTGATAGCCCATTAGGCTTATGGAACACATCCCTATATTCCTATAACAACTCTTCCAATTGTTATTTCTATTTCCTAGTACACCCCTCCAAGGATGACTTTTCTCTCGCTGACCCCTCTACAAACTAATTTTCTCCTAAAAACAGTAAAACATAATTCTTGCTAGAAGTAATCATTTTCTTGGCTTGGTGGACGCTTAGCAGCGAAAATTTGGACTTGCCCCTATGTGCATTGATGGTGAAGGATCTTCCATCCTTAATGAGGTAGTATTGGTTGGATGTTGGTACATGAATATTGCATCTCGCATGTACATATAGGGACTTCCAAACACCACTCCACATACATCAAAGGGAACTACGTGTAATTCTACTTTATCAAAAAAATCAGCATTGATAGAAAATTTGATTTTACATTGCTTTGTTACCTTTATTTTTGCAGCCTTATTTACCTATCTCAATGGATATGGGCTTTAATGATCATGAACATCCAATCCCAACTTGTTGACCAACTCTTCTGCAATGAGATCTGTCTATTATCTTGAGTTGAGCAGAGCATCAATCTTTTCCTTCTTGACCTGTATCTTTATATGGAATTGTTTGGTCTTTTCATTCTCTTCCTATTGCTAAAGGCTACTGAGATTCACCTCCTTCTATATTGATGTACAAACGATCTTTGTGTCCATGTCCAAGTTTCTTTCCACCTAGTTGCCTTGAGATTTTTCCTAGAAGAAATTTCTCCTATAAACCACGCATGCAAGGTCATAGAATCCACACATGCCAAGTCAAACAAAGAGAAAAGAAACATAGTCAAAGGCTGGAATGTCTTGTCAACTTCATCTTCCTTGTCTTTGTCTTCTTTGCTTAGATGAAAAGATGATGTATGTGAGTGATCCTAATTTCCCAGAGGAGGAGAGAAAGTGGTTTATATAGTCATTGATGAGGCCAAAAGGGTGTCTCTTTCTTGAGGGCTGACTTGATCATTTTGGTACCAAAACTTTGAATTTCAAAAATTAAAATTTTCCTCTTGAAGTCGACTTGAAAACCACAACTATACATATATATATTATTATATATATATTTATATATGGAGGCTAAGACTTTAATGAAGATCAACCATAGCTACAAAAATCAACAAATTATTGTTTATTGTGTATACATACAAATTTAATTATGCATAAAATAGAGAACAATGAAATAAAACTCAAAACCCATGATTCAACATAAGATATAACTTGCAAAATTCTTTTGAGAGAAAACCTAGTTGGAAGGTGAGGTCCCTCTGCTTTCTTTCTCTATACGTAAAATAGATACAAGTACAAAAAAGTGACGTCTGTCGCTCATGGGTTTCTACAATGCACCCCTTTTCCTCCTAGTAGCCTATCTATAACACGACCCAATAGCCTACTTGTGGTTATGTTTGACTCCTTTAGCTCTTAACTAGAGTTACAAAATGGACTCGTATAGAGTCCTTTGTTGATTTTCTAGTTGCAAACAAAACTTGAACAATTTTCAAACTGATAACTACTTCCAACGATATAATCTGACTTCTTTAGAGCTTTCCAATCATTATGCAGCTATACATGAAAATTCCAACCATATACTTCAATAGAGCAGTAGAGATCACAGAAAACAATAAATCAAGAGACACCAAAATTTCGTGGCACAAAACCCCACAATGGGGAAATCTTGGTAATCTTTTCTTATGAGAGAGAGTTCAATTCATCAAAATTTACATCAAAATATTCCATTCAAAAGCCTAATCTCTAACCTCAATATTTTCCAAGTCAAAACCAATCAAATGAGAGAGAAAAAGTCAACGCTTGTCAAAATAGAGATAAGAGAAGTCAAACTTCGCTGGAAACTTTAGTCTTCTTTCTCCTTATCACATGTGAACAAAACTCCTTGATTGGTCGAATGAGTGAGTATTTTGTTTCCAAAAGAGGTCAATCGAATGCCAATATATATGTGAGTCAAGAGATGGGTTTTGACCTTAGGGTTGTAACCAAAATTTGCAGGGAAAAATTTTGGTCCAGGGACAATTTTCTATTGATGGTTATGCATTAAAGATAATCAAAATCATGATGAAGTAGATGTTATTGGTTGATTCCAAACAAAATACTTTAGATTCATATATTTGTGAATTCAATGGGAACACCAGTGTGTGCGACAGATCTTAATGGACTTGAACTATGGTTTTAACAGAGTGTCTCATGCCTCAAACATTGTTTAATTCACATTAAAAGTGTTTTGGACAGGTATTAATATATGATTTGTGTTCTTTTAGGCCTTTTCGAGTTAAAGATTACATGTATGGTAGCCTCAAGCTTCTAGCTCGAGAATGATCACTATTGATAATCGAGTGTCATAATTTGGGATCCAGAAATGGGAGAAGGTATGACTAGTACTGAACTAGCAACTGGAAGTATCAATGATGTTTGTGTAATTCACAACAGTAAATTAACGTTCATGACACTTGAGTCCACTCAAATTCCTTCCTATTTTATCCATTCTTTGGGACCTGCTCCAAAGTGATGTTCTTACCTTGAGAACTTGATAGAAAAGCTTGAGGAAGGGGCACAAACTACCATCTATGATGATTTCAAATTTGTCATAAAAGAAGACCTTGAAAGCTTGAACTCAATAATACATGTCTATTTTCTTGAACTTATCTATTTTATGAAGAAGCCAACAATTTTTCCTTACAAATGGGCGTTGGTGCAATTTGGTGCATTTATCTTGCTTCGTGGAGTAACACATATGATGAACCTTCGGACTTTTCATGAACACACAAAATTGAAAAGCGAAAGAGTCTTTAAATTGGAAATAGAGGCTACATGTACCCTATACGATCTTTGCCTTTTGATTGTCTACTGCGGTGTTTACAACTTGAGAGCTATATAAGGAATCATGACAATGACCTATGCCAGCTACTTGGCGAATGACCAAGGGCTGTGGGTAGCATTGTGTCTTGCAATATGCATTTAGGGTTTTGTATCTAATTGTGGAGCAGCTATGTGTAAATTTATGGGCTAGATTCAAGCCATGGTGTCGAAATCTTTGGAAATGTTGGAACACATTGAGGTATATTATGATATAATGCATTCATTCCTTTAATCCATTGTTCCAATTGATATATGATGTCTCTTCAATGGGTGTAAGTGGCTCACGACACCTGCAAAAAGTATGAAGAGTTACTAAAATTGGGTCATTTAACTGCTCACAAGTGTCCAAATTTGCTTGGTTAATAAAACTGATTCGACATAAATTTATTTGACTTACACCTTGTCCTCAATCTAATAAGGATTCATGTGTTGTTGGTGTTTATTATTATACGCTCCTAGACTGACTCTATTGTCGCATAGAATGTCTAGGCACCTCGACAATGGCTCAGATCAGGGTCTGTCACCCTGATCCCCAATCTCTCTGTTTAAGTTGTCTCCCTACAGCAGGCTAAGGGGGGTAGACCCTACGAAAATGGAATGAAGGAGAACTAGTTGGAAACCAACCAGTTCAGGAGACACAGTGAAGCGACCAAGTACTTGATTTAGATTTAGCAAGGTTTATAGGATTTGATTAGATTTTAAGCAATTGATACCAGTGCCTTATGGAGTCAACTATCTTGCTAGGAAATTTAGGACCAAGTAATTGATTTGCAACTATTGCTTAGATGAATGACTATCCTATATGAAATGCAGATCTTAAAGCTAATATGAGATGCAGGAGTCTTGGTTAATTTTAGTTAAATGCCTATCTAAGTTTTAAGTTTTAACACTTCGATCCTTTCTATATTGAGCCTGATTTCGTAGTAATTGGCAAAAAGAAGATAAGGTGAAGCGCACTAAGGTGTGATTAACGATATCTCTCCTGAAAATCTAACATACCTGGTGCCTCCGGTGCTGCAGAGAGTTGTGGCTCTGACGACTGCAAGGTCACCGTTTTAAGTATTATTAAAAGCAGGCTTCTCAAACAAAGATGGATGGATACCTATCTCTCTATCGACCAAACTTATGCTTGGAAGTAAATTTTATTTATGCAAAACTAACTTATATGCAAATGCACCAGATGATGAGAAGAAGTTAGACCCGAGGATTAGAAACACTCGTGTCGCAAAAGCCCTTAATCACCAAAATAAAATGCTCGCTTTATTGGATGAAGACTTAAAAATAAATCCCTGAAAATATTACAATTAAACCACAAACTTAGTTCAAATATTTTTTGATACAATTATAGCTCAAAGAGAACAAAAACTTCTTTGCAATCAATGTCAATAGATGCTCAAAAAATACTCAGTTTATGAAACAAAAGATATGCATTTTATCACAATTCCATGACAGAGTACTTAATATTCAGAAATTAGCTTTTAGGACAGCAGTAAGAAAAACTTTATGACAACAACAATATGACAATGAAAACAGTAAGCTATCAATGATATCTTTATGCCAAAAATTTCTGAAATTTTTTCAAACTTGCCCACATGAATTATCAAAAATTTTCAGCCTGTTATGATGTGATTTCCAGAATTATATCAAATCTCATATACTTATTACAGCCAACAATTAAAACATGAAATAAGCCTAATGATGAATGCCCAACTCAAGAAATTAATTCCTTAATGTATTAGACAACTTAGGAACTGATTTTAGGCTAACCCACATGAAAATTTTCCACTGTTATATTTCAGACTTCAGAAACAAAATTATTTAGAGATAACAGTCACCCAAAATGTAGATCTAGGCCAAATTCTTGATACACATCAAACATAAATGACTTATTACTGTATTTAGTAATTTTTTTAGTGAATTTCAAACCACTTAGATGTGTTTTTCACCACTATTAGAAAGGTATATGACTGCTGTAACAAATAGTGAGAAAAAAGATGGTTTAGAGATCAAACCCTTAGGCCTTGAAAATCACTTGCCCAAGTTGCCAAAAAAAATTCAATACCTGAAACACAAATTTTTACTAAATTTTCTGCAAAAACCCACTAATGATTAGTTTCAGAAGATAAAATATTCAAATCAGAAATGGAGCAAGTGGAATCCAGGGCCAATGAGAGCTAGCACTAGGCCCAATAGAACTAGGAGAAGGCAGATTTGGGCTTAGGAGCCCCAAAACTTGAAACCCTTGTTCCAAAAAAAAAATATTTTGCTTCAGATCTTCAGATTTATTGCAAAATCTTTAATGGTTGGCCTTGCAAAAATATTCGGAACAAGATATTGGCCTCCAGGGCCTAAATCTGTCTCAAAACCCCCATATTTGCTAGAAAAAATCTCATATCTGAAGATTTACTTGGATGATTTCCCAGATCTATTCCTACAAACAATCTTTGAACCCAGATCTTGCCCTCCAGAGTCTAGATCTAGTTCAAATCTGAAGATTTTCTTAGTTGATTTCTCAGATCTATTCTTGCAAACAATCTTTGAGCCCAGATCTTGCCCTCCAAGGTCTAGATGTAGCTCAGATCTGAAGATTTTCTTGGCTGCTTTTTCAGATCTATTCCCGCAAACAATCTTTGAGCCCAAGATATTTCCCTCCAAGGTCTAGATCTAGCTTAGGTCTGAAGATTTTCTTCGTTGATTTCTCAGATCTATTCCTGCACAAGTGAAAAGAAAAAGATCCAATACCCAATATGTACAAAAATAGAGAAAATCCCAAGTGTTAAAATTCAAAATTATATTACAAAATTTCATATCTACACAAGTAAATAACGGATCTATACAAATAATTTACAAATCTATCAGGTCTGAGGAGTATGAGTCCAACTCTGCTCCCAGATCTGATAATCTAAGGCTCTTAATAGCCAGATCTATCAAAATTTCCACAAAATATTTAAAAGATTTTGAAATTTTAGAGAGGTACTAACCCAAAAACACCTTGTAGAAAAAAGATTATCGTTAGATAAATCCTGAAGCTTATATGAAGTAGGCTCTTCAGAAAATATGTGTTGAGAGTTGGTTGGTCCAACCGAAGACTATCTCCAAACGCTCAATGAGAACCTGAGAGATCTTTTGCAAACACTAGATCAACCATCAAATCAAGTAGAGAAATAGAACAACTATAAAATTCTGGAGAAATAAAGATACCTGCTACTTCAATCAAAATTAAAAATGTTACCCTAGATCCAACAAACTAAATAAGATCCTTGTATTTAGATTATTCTAAGAGAGCTATTGATTGACAGTTTTCACATAATATTAAGCAGAAATTAAAACAATGTTATCATAAATTCATGAAGAGGAACACTACAACATGTTGAAACCCCAAAGACTTTTGCATTAATTCAAAAAAGTATACAAGAGAGCTTGAGAGCCTAGTACACGATTCAAAGATCGGATGGATCAACTTACAAATGACCTCCTATTTAAAGATAAATCTTCCAACGACTAGTTCGAGTGATCTTTGTCAAAGCAATCTCGATCGTTGATGAGGATTAAAATTTATTTTAATCTCATCCATCAAAATTTTAAATTCTTGAGGAAATTCGAAATTTTCAATTAAATGCATTTTAATTAACTCGAAAATAAAAAATTTGAGTTAATTTCCTCAAAAATTTGACTTTGACTTAAACCCCATGGACCAAAAGCTTAAAATTTAGCTAAATAATTAATTTACCTTAGTCCTGAGGCCTTTTAAAATTTGAATTTTAAAGGACCGATGAATTTTTCCTTTGGAGAATTTAAATTTACCTAGGACCTAGAATTAATTAAATTTCTGGCTTAGGATTTTAATCAATTTTTTGGCTAGAAAATATAATTAATTAACTTATGAGGGGATAAATTATTTTTCTAACCCTCAATAAACTTTACATCATAATTTTCGTATTTTTTACATTTCAAGGGAGAAAACCCATCTGTAACAGACCCTCACAGACTACCCATTTCTGTGACACAAATATAATCTAGCAGACCAAGCAATTTGTAATAAAATAACCTAACCAAATAGTTAGGATTATTCCCAAATCACTTTTATATAGACTCGATCTATAACACTAAAACTCGCTTAAGATCCCAGTGACAAAATACATTCCGACTTTGGGGTAAGACTGAAGGAAAAATCTGTCGACCATCTGAGAATGGATCGGTGAGACAAAAAACCTCCCAGAATGTAGATTGTCACCAGAAAAGTAGGTTTACCTAGGCAATTACATACATGACATAGATCTGTTGAGATTATTTACATCATATACATGCAGAATGGGTTTACATTGTAACATGATAGTCAGGCTGATGATGATAGCTGAACGGCACAGACACATCGATTAGGCGCTATCCCTTTTGTGGAAAAAATGTGGTGTACTACTATGGGTCGACACATAGTGGTCAACATCTGGCTCTACTTGGGGACATGTTGCTGCATCGGAGGAATGTGAGGATCTAGAATAATACAAAGATGCCCCATGGCATCAGGTGCGTTCAATATAGTGCATACTGAGCATTTTCCTGCTTTCAGGCAAATCTGTCGGTTGTTTCGCAGATGTGCCATGTCCAATCCTACACATGGTATGACTTCTTCCTATCCGAAACTCAAGCTGCTCGCGGCCATCTAATGCATCAAATCGCTTTCTTATTCTCTTTCTCTTGCGTCTTTTCTTTGTGGCTGGCTGTATCACTGATGATGTGGAACATTCTGCTTCAAAACTCTCAAATGAAGTATGTAAGATATGCATGACATGTATTTCTTCATTCTACATCTACTCTGTCAAGAATGATGGAACAGTCTCACAGGTTTCATGAGTTATAACTTGGTCTTTTATGACTGGTGGATTAACCATGTGAGAATCAACCTGATTCTTATTAATTTCCATTTTATTCGAGTCACCTTCAATTAGCCACTTTTCAATGGAACAAATAACCTCATAATAAGATGGAGGTTGCTGCAGCAGATAGGGAGGCTTATGATCTGTTGATGTTTCCTTGTTTCTTTCATCCTCTGACTGACACTAAATTGTCTGTATCTATATGGTTATGGCATCCATTTGGGTAGAGTGTTCATCCTTCATAGCATTGACTTCCTTGGCATGGTTTTCCTCCATGGTCAATAGCTTATTCTGAAGACATATCTGACCAGCTTCCATATTTTTTATTACTTTGTCATTATCTGTTTTTATGGTCATCAAGCAATGTTTTATAGAGTTTATCTCTTTCTCATGTTTTGCTTGTATGATAGCTAACTGATTATTATTATTGAATCTCAAGATGGTCATTTCTTCATCCATAGTTTACAATCTGTTCTGAATCGAACTTATTTCTTCTTGATAACTTGTTTCCATGGCAGTGACGTGATTTGAATGATTAAATTCCATGATCGTCATATTTTCCTCTAGGGCTAATAACTTGCTTTGCATAGAATTATTTTCCCTGTCATGATTAGCTTTCATGGTTTCCATTCCCTTAGCATGCCGACTCTGCATGTCGGTCCTCATATCCTCCATATTATGGGCACACTTTTTTACTACAATGGCTACGTGATCGGAGTGTTTAATTTTCATGATTTCCATCTCCTTATCACGTTTTTCCAGTTGAGTGTACAAAGTTCTCATATCCTTGACGTAATCAATCATAAATTTTTCCTAATTAAGCTCCATATTTTTTACCAGTTGTGTTTGACTGAATTGCATGTCTTTAACCAACTGCTTTAGTTCTTCTATAAGATATTTATCATTCTCCCTTTCACTGTCGACATTGATTTGATAACCTGTTCCTTCTTTTCCACTATCATGGATTCGTCCTGCAACGGTACAAGTGGATGGCACATTCTGATATGGAGAATTGTCTTGAAATCTTTCATTGACAGTTGGATCCTTTACAAGATCACTCTCATTCTATTGCATAATGTTAGCGGCACAAGGTGAGCTACCTTCATCACCATATTTATTTGTAAAAGCATTGATGATGTCTTGTAAAGAAGCGAAAGAATCTTCAGGACAATTATGAAGCCAATTCAAAGCATCACCCTCTAAAGAAAAGGCAAATAGACGCATTTTGACATCTTCATGTTTATATTGAGGAGAACTATAATATTTGATTATTGTATGAGTAAAGCTGTATAGATGCTTTCTAACAGCGACTGAATCACCACCTGAGAACAAAGGTAATTTATGAATAGCCTCTTTTGACATATCATGGAGAAAATCAATAAAATGACACAAAGTAAACAAATCATCCATGATGACTTGCTTGAAGGGATAAGGAGGGACCAGATGGATGCTAAAGAGAGACCTCTGCTCAAAAAAATCAAGAGATCCACAAGAAGCGAGCTTCTAGTAGAAATTCTTGTAAGAAATGAAAGAAGTGGAGTTGCCACTTGAACATGAATCTAGCTCTAAGATCCAAAAGGCAAACTGTTGGGTGTGGAGCTTGATTATCTTCTGTATTCAAAGGTATCGCCGCATTGGACCCCAGTTCGAAATGGGGCGACAATGCCGCCCGTAAAATATTCGCTGCAGGGGGGTCCAGGGGGGGCGGCTACGACCTTTGGGGAGCTCCCCCCTGGCAGAGGGTTTTGGGGGCAGCGCCCTCGAAGCTAAGAATAGATGTAGAATTGCCTTGTAAAAGTATAGTAATTTCTAGTCAATCTGGGTCGTTCATTAGGCGAAGATCTGACGGTAGAAGTTATGTTTAATTTAGGGTTTTTTGCCCTAGAAGAAAACCCCTCACTATATATGAGAGAATTGTATTGCATCTATGTAGATTTGTATTCTGAGTGAGAAAGTGAGAGGAGATTGAGAGCGAAGAGGGTGTTACAATAGATCTGTTGTAGCTTGTATCTCTTCAGTTTGCTGGATAATATAAAAGGAAGGACTGGTTGTTTCTCTGTGGATGTAGCCCAAACTGGGTGAGCCACGTATATCTGTGTCTCTCTTGTTTTATGCGTTTTTTGTGTTTATATTTCTTCAATATTTTATGTGTTCCATTGCTCTGTAATATATAATTTTCTAACACAAACAACTGGATATAAGAGAAGGTTTCTTGTCTGAGAAATAATGGATGAATAAGTGGAGTCGTCACCCAAACAAGAAATGAACCTAAATGTCCAGGTGTTAAAAGTGCAGATGAAACGATTAATGAGATGACGAAATATAGGGTGATGAAATGATCAAATGATGCCAGGAAATGTTGTGCTGATGGGATAAGAAATGATAAAAGATTAGATGATTACAAAAATGTCGTGAGGACCAAGGTCAGAAAAACTCTATCCCCGGCAATGGCGCCAAAAAATGTTGTTGTTGCCTGCTCAAATGAAAAGATGAGAAATGAGAAGAATGACGAGGAAATGTCGATGAAACGCCGAGAATAAAATATCCCCCACAGCGACGCCAAAAAATGTTGGCGTTGCCGGTAAAAATGATAAAGATGATATGAAGATAAAATGTCATTGAAGCGCCGAGAATAAAATATCCCCGGCAACAACGCCAAACAATGTTGTCGCACAGAATGACTAGGCATTGCGACATGGCTCAGATCGGGGGTTGTCACCTTAATCCCCAATCTCTCCATTTAAGTTGTCTCCCTACAACAGGCTAAGGGGGTAGACCCTACGAAAATGGAATGAAGGAGAACTAGTTGGAAACTAGCTAGTTCGGGAGACACAGTGAAGTGACCAAGTACTTGATTTAGATTTAGCGAGGTTTATAGGATTTGATTATATTTTAAGCAATTGATGCCAGTGCCTTATGGAGTCAACTATATTGCTAGGAAATTTAGGACCAAGTAATTGATTTGCAACTACTGCTTGGATGAATGACTATCTTATATGAAGTGCAGATCTAAAGCTAATATGATATGCAAGAATCTTGGATAATTTTAGTTAAATGCCTATCTAAGATTTAACCCTTCGATCCTTTCTATATTGAGCCTGATTTCGTAGTAATTGGCAGAAAGAAGATAAGGTGAAGCACACTAAGGTGTGATTAACGATACCTCTCCTGAAAATCTAACATACCCGGTGCCTCCGGCACTGCAGAGAGTTGTGGCTTTGACGACTGCAACGTCACCATTTTAAGTACTATTAAGAGCACGCTTCTCAAGCAAGGATGGATGGATACCTATCTCTCTATCGACCAAGCTTATGCTTGGAAGTAAATTTTATTTATGCAAAACTAACTTATATGCAAATGCACCAAATGATGAGAAGAAGTTAGACTCGAGGATTAAAAACACTTGTGTCGCAAAAGCCCTTAATCACCAAAATAAAATGTTTGTTTTATTGGATGAAGACTTAAAAGTAAACGCCTGAAAATATTGCAATTAAACCACAAGCTTATTTCAAATCTTTTTGATACAGTTATAGCCCAAAGAGAACAAAAACGTATTTGCAATCAATGTCAACAGATGCTCAAAAAATACTCAGTTTATGAAACAAAATATATGCATTTTATCACAATTCCATGACAGAGTATTTAATTTTCAAAAATTAGTTTTTAGGACAGCAGCAAGAAAAACTTTCTGACAACAGCGATATGACGATGAAAACAGTAAGCTATCAATGATATCTTTATGCCGAAATTTTACCGAAATTTTTCCAAACTTGCTCACATGAATTATCAAAAATTTTCAGCCTGTTATGATGTGATTTCCATAATTATATCAGATCTGATATACTTATTACAGCCAGCAATTAAAATATGAAATAAGCCTAATGATAAATGCCCAACTCAAGAAATTAATTCCTTAATGTATTAAACAACTTAAGAACTGATTTTAGGCTAACCCACATGAAATTTTTCCACTGTTATATTTCAGACTTCAGAAACAGAATTATTCAGAGATAATAGTCACCCAAAATGTAGATCTAGTCCAAATTTTTTATACACATCAAATATAAATGACTTATTAATGTATTTAACAATTTTTTTAGTTAATTTCAAACCACTTAGATGTGTTTTTCACCACTATTAGAAAGGTATATGACTGTTGTAGCAAAAATTGAGGAAAAATATGGTTTAGAGATCAAACTCTTAGGCCCTAGGCCTTGAAGATCAATTGCCCAAGTTGCCCAAAAAATTTCAATACCTGAAACACAAATTTTTACCAAATTTTGTACAAACATCCACCAATGATCAGTTTCAAAAAATTAAATATTCAAATCAGAAATGGAGCAAAGGGAATCTAGGGCCAATGGGAGCTAACACTAGGCCCAATAGAACTAGCGTTGGGCTAGGAGAAGGCAGATCTGGGCTTAGAAGTCCCAAAACTTGAAACCCTTCTGGAAAAAATTATTTTGCTTCAGATCTTCAGATTTATTGCAAAATCTTTCATGGATGGCCTTGCAAAAATATTTGGTACAAGATGTTTCTCTCCAGGGCCTAGATCTGTCTCAAAACTCCGAGATCTACTTGAAAAAATCTCAGATTTAAAGATTTACTTGGATGATTTCCCAGATCTATTCCTGCAAACAATCTTTGAGCCCAGATCTTGCCCTCCAAAGTCTAGATCTAGCTCAGATTTGAAGATTTTCTTGGCTGATTTTTCAAATCTATTCTTGCAAACAATCTTTGAGCCCAGATCTTGCCCTCCAGGGTCTAAATCTAGCTTAGATCTGAAGATTTTCTTGGTTGATTTCTCAAATCTATTCTTGCAAACAATCTTTGAACCCAAATCTTGCCCTCCAGGGTCTAAATCTAGTTCAGATCTGAAGTTTTTTTTGGCTGATTTCTCAGATCTATTCTTGCAAAAGTGAAAAGAGAAAAACCCAATACTCAATATGTACAAAAAATAGAGAAAATCTCAAAAACCCAAATGTTAAAATTCAAAATTATGTTACAAAATTTCAGATCTACATAAGTAAATAACAAATATATACAAATAATTTACAGATCTATCAGATCTGAGGAGTATGAGTCCAACTACGCTCCCAGATCTAATAATTTAAAGCTCTTAATAGCCAGATCTATCAAAATTTCCACAAAATATTTAAAATTTTTTGAAATTTTAAAGAGGTACTAGCCCAAAAACACCCTGCAGGAAAAAGATTATCGTTAGATAAATCCTGAGGCTTATATGAAGTAGGCTCTTCAGAAAATATGTGTTGAGAGTTGGTTGGTCCAACCAAAGACTATCCCCAAACGCTCAATGAGAACCTGAGGGATCTTCTGCAAACACTAGATCAACCATCAAATCAAGTAGAGAAATAGAACAACAATAAAATTCTGGAGAAATAGAGATACCTGCTATTTCAATCAAAATTAAAATTTTTACCCAGATCCAACAAACTGAATAAGATAATTGTATTTAGATTATTCTAAGAGAGCTATTGATTGATAGTTCTCACATAATATTGAGCAGAAATTAAAACAATGTTACCATAAATTCATGAAGAGGAACACTACAGCACGTTGAAACCCCAAAGACATTTGCATTAATTCAAAAAAGTATACAAGAGAGCTTGAGAGCTTAGTACACAATTCAAAGATTGAATGGGTCAAATGACAAATGACCTCCTATTTAAAGGTAAATCTTCCAACGGCTAGTTCGAGTAATCCTTGTCAAAGCAATCTCGACCGTTGATGAGGATTAAAATTTCTTTTAATTCCATCCGTCGAAATTTTAAATTCTTGAGGAAATTTGAATTTTTCAATTAAATGCATTTTAATTAACTCAAAAATAAAAGTTTTGAGTTAATTTCCTCAAAAATTTGACTTTGACTTAAACCCCAGGGACCAAAGGCTTAAAATCTAGTAAAATAATTAATTTACCTTAGTCTCGGGACCTTTTAAAATTTGAATTTTAAAGAACCGACTAATTTTTCCTTTGAAGAATTTAAATTTACTTAGGACCTAGAATTAATTAAATTTCTGGCTTAGGATTTTAATTAATTTTTTGGCCAGAAAATTTAATTAATTAACCTATGAGGGGATAAATTATTTTTCCAACCCTCAATACACTTTACATCATAATTTTCATATTTTTTACATCTCAAGGGGGAAAACTCATATGTAGTAGACCCTCACAGACTACCCATTTCTGCGACACAAATATAATCCAATAGACCAAACAATTTGTAATAAAATAACCTAACCAAATAGTTAGGATTATTCCCAAATCACTTTTACATAGACTCAATCTATAACACTAGGACTCTCCTAATATTCCAATGACAAAATACATTCCGGCTTTGGGGTAAGACTGAAGGAAAACTCTGCTGACCATCCGAGAATGGATCAGTGAGACAAAAAACCTCCTAGAAGGTAGATCGTCACCAGAAAAGTAGGTTTACCTAGGCAATTATATACATGACACAGATCTGCTGAGATTATTTACATCATATACATGCAGAATGGGTTTACATTGTAACATGATAATCAGGCTAATGATGATAGCTGAACATCACGGACACATGGATCAAGCGCTATCCCTTTTGTGGAAAAAATGGGGTGTACTGCTATGGGTCATTGACATGTAGTGGTCAATTTTATCTCAATGGCAAGTATAATTTTCCTTGCAAAGAATCAAATCCAATTTTGCATCAGTGGACGATCTATAATTTGTTCCCGTTTCTATTTTAAGGCTGTGAGGCATCTTTGAGGAGGAAAAGCATTGTCACAAAACAAAAAATGGCTTTCCTCTCTACATGGCTTCACTATATTGCCCATAAGATCGAGGACCCGATTTTCTTCAACTTGAGGAATTTCTAGGCAAGTAACATGGATCTGGATTTTGTGTCACCAATGTTGCTTGGGAAAGGCACCAAAGTCATGAGCCAAGTTGTGACCCCCTATAAACTAAAGAACAAATCCTATCTATTGGTCATTGTTGCTAACACAGTGCCTATACGATAATGATAATTGTCAAGGAATTATAGGTACCAGACAATACAGATCAATTTTTATTCATGATATTCCAATTCTCTGCCATGCAATGCTTTTTAAATTGGATTCCCAAACAAAAAAAATCTTGGTGTCTATCCCATGGAATTTGAGCCTGTACTATTATGTACAAGCACATATGAAAATATAGTTGATTTGCAAGGGAGGAAAAGTAGTGAAAGCAAGTTCATATGTTTCTCCCAACTTATTTTCTCAATACTGATTCAAAATGCACGACATTTGGACAATTTGAAAGTGGGCTACCCTCTGTGATCATTTCCAGTTCTTGATTTTCAATTTCACTCCAGGAAAAGGAGGTGGAAAGGTGGTGTTGTGTTTCTCAATCTAGTTTATACCTCTTATATATCTGAGACAAATTGACGGCCCATAGCATTCTTGCTCTAAATCATGTTGAAGAATGTAACTAGCTTTGGTCTTCATAATTGTACTTGTCAAAAGAAAATTTATTATTAAAGAAAATGACTTATTAAAGCATGGGTTTCATGCTCGGGTCAATGTTTTCTAGGTCAAAGCCCCCATTGAGGGCTTCTAGGTTTTGTCTTGAGTCATTAAAGTCATCATTATAATTAAACCTTTTTTGGGCTTTTGTATCATGTAAAAAGAATTATTTGAGTCAAAAAGGTAATTTGTCACCTCCACATCAAGTTGGCCCTTCCCTCAACAAGTCGGCCGGGATTCGGGCAATTCGACCTCACAAGACGCCTATATATTGAGCAACTCGACTTCATTTGGAGAGCATCATCAACAAGTTTGATCTTCGAGAAACAAGAGTTGGAAAAGAGTGCAAAGTTGTTGGAGGAGAGAAGTTGGGAAGAAGAAAATCGAGTATTTGGGCTACCTTTCTCTCACACGTGCAAAGATACTAGGCTGAAGTTAGGGCTGAAATTCTGTTTCTATTGCAGGGTCAAAGTTTTAAAGTTGGGGGGTCGATAATCTGTTGGTGGGGTTGAAATTCAGATCTGAAGTTGCACCTTGAAGCGTTGAAACTTGAAAGGCTGAGAAAATGACATCTACAAGGGGGAAGGGCTGGTTGGAGGAGGTCTTTGTCTAGGTCTAGAAGTCTCGAAGTGTATCATCTTGATTTGAATCTACTGAAGGAAGAGTTCTTGACTGGGTTTTCCCCTTATAGGGTTTTTTCCCTGGCTGTGCGCCTACATCTTGTGTCTATTGTTCTTGTTATCTTCATACACATATAATTTGGTGATTTCTTGATGAAAGATAAACTAAATAAGTCAAAGAAGCCAACATAATTCACAAGTAATTATCAAGAAAGAGGAATCAAACCCTAAATCCTACTAGCATTGATTTCTCAACATGGTATTAGAGCTAAGGTTGAAGAAGGTTGGAGATCACTTTGTTAGCTTGGAAGAAAAGGTTACTCCCTCTATGGTAAGTTATTTCAAGATGGGATTCAATATCATAAGAATTGGAGGAAGCTGGATTGGAAGGACAATCTATCTAGGAAAGTCAAGAGTGAAGAACTCTTGGTTGCACTTACAGGTACTCTTAATGATGACAATGCAAGGATCATTGATAGTGGAGCATCAAGACATGACTGGAGAAAGTGAACAACTTCATACTCTATTGAAGGAACCATCATCTCATGCAGTGGACTTATGAGACAACAATAGTCATGTAGTCAACGGCCTTGGATCTACATCGTTGAAGCTAGAAAATGGAGCAAAGCTACACCTCAACAATATACTCTTTGTTCCAGGTTTGAAAAAGAATTTACTTTCAATTTCTTGTTTAGAAGATAAACGAGATAGGTTTTCCTTTGAGATGGTAAAGTTATGGTTTGGGGCAAAGGTTCAAGCATTGATAAGGAAAAAGTTATTGGATTTCGTGAAGGAAGACTATGTAGAGTTATAACCTCATCTCCTCAAGCTCTAGTTCACATGGAGATCAATCCTATTGAATTATGGCATAGAAGATATAGGCATTTACACTACAAGATAATTCCATCTCTTAGTCAAATGGTAAACGGCATCCCAGTATCAAAGAAGATTGTGAAGGAGTATGTAAGGGATGTGCTTTGGGAAAGAATACAAGGAAGCCTTTTACAAGTAGTGACACAAGGTCTAAAGAAATATTAGACCTCATTCATTCTGATGTGTATTGGCCAATGTCTAACAAATCTCTTGGAGGCCATCTTTACTTTGTGACTTTCATTGATGATCATTATAGAAAGACATGGCTCTACCTTCTCAAAACAAAGGATGAAGTATTTGAAAAGTTCAAAGAATTTAGATCTAAAGTGGAGACCTTAAATGAAAGAAAGATAATGACTTTGGGATCTAACAATGGTGGGGAATACACTTCAAAAGAACTAACTGCATATTGTAAAGAAGTAGGTATTAAGAGGGAGCTTATTGTTCCCTACAAGCCCGAGCAAAATGGAGTTGCAAAAAGGAAAAACATAACACTTGAAGAATGCATACGAACTATGATACTTGATCAATATCTACCGAAGTTTCTATGGGGAGAAGCAACAATGACAACATTATATATAGAAAATAGAAGTCCTCATAGAATCCTTGAATATGACACTGAAAGAAGCATTTACAGGGAAGAAGTCATTTGTGGACCATCTCCGAATCTTTGGGTGTCTCGCATACATCTGTGTTCCAAAGGACAAGAGAAAGAAGTTAGATTCTACAAGCATTAAAGGGATCTTTGTTGGCTACAATCTTTCTTCAAAAGCATATAGAATCTACATCAAGGAAGGAAGACAAATTGGAGCAGGGATGTTATATTTGATGAAAATCATGCCTACAAAATATCCAAGGCTATTCCAATCGATTTTGATGATGAAGAGATACCACTATTTGAAGAAGAAGAGCATCATGATAAGTCAACTACAAACCAAGAAGAAGAAAAAGAAGGACCAAGTAAGCCTATTCAACCTATGATCATACCCGAAACAAGGAAAAGGCCAAATTGGTTAAAAACTACTCTTGAAGATGCCGAAGGACATGGAGCTACTAAAGGAACTTTTAGAGAAAGCAAAAGACCAAAGAGATATTCAGGATATGCAACATATATGACAAAATTGATAGAAGTTGAACCAACTACATTTGAAGAAGTTGCTCATCAAGAAGAATAGAAGAAGGCAATTCAAGAAGAATATCAATCCATCATGAATAATGGGGTTTGGGAAATCGTTCCTAGACCAAGTGACAAATTAGTTGTCACTTCAGGATGGATTTACAAATCAAACATGCTATTGATGGAACCATAGACAAATATAAATTTAGATTTGTTGCAAGGGGTTTCTCACAAAAGGAACGCATAGACTATGAAGAAACCTTTGCTCCTACTGCCAGGTATACTACTATAAGATCTTTGGTTTCGCTAGCTGCTACTATGTGATGGAATATTCATCAAATGGATGTCCAAACAACATTTCTAGATGGAACCATTGATGAAGAAGTATACATTGAACAACCGAAAGGTTTCGAAATAAATAGCAAAGATACACATGTTTGTAGACTCAAGAAAGCCCTATATGGCTTGAAACAAGCTCCTAGGGCATGGTATGCAATAATGGATGCATATCTCTTAAGAATTGGGTTTATCAAAAGTTATGCAAATCCAAACCTCTACATCAAGGTGGTGAACAATGAACCAGTCATTATACTATTATATGTGGATGATTTGTTTATTACAAGTGTGGAGCACAGAATAAAAGAATGTTAGAAAATGCTAGCAGCCAAATTTGAGATCAAATATCTAGGACTTATGCACTATTACTTGGGTTTGAAACTCTAGTAGTAATCTGGAGAAATATATCTGGGTCAAGGTAAATACATAATTGAGATATTGCAGAGATTCAGTATGATGGATTCCAAACCTATATCCCATGATCACTAATCTCATGAATTTGAGAAGCTCCGACTCTAGTCTAGTCGATCCTACTAGCTATCATAAGTTTATGGGTTCTCTGATGTATCTGGTAAATACAAAACCTGATGTTATTAGTCAATTTCAATTGGAGCCTCATCATGACTATTAAACACACATGGACAGCAAGAGAGATATGAAAGATAAAACATGCAATACAATTTTTATTAACATTTGATATACATTTATAGTACAATATGTGACTCTTGGGTTTCACATCCCAAGGTCTCTTGGACTACTTAGTCTATTCAGTTTCCACACTAACCCATTTAGGATTAGGTGTCCAACATTCTCCCCTTAATTCAAAGGGTTATGTATGAGTCCAAGAAGAGAGCTGTAATACAAAATGTGCAAAAATGCATGGCAGCACTAGGATGAATGTGCTCTCTGAAATGTTGGTATAAAGGGCGGTGGTTTAAGGATGGTCACCAACATTGGAACGCTTAGTGCGGTTCCCGGAACTCTTCCAAAACTGGCAAGAAGCTGAAGTCTTCTGCTAGAGGAAGTGCTCCTATTGTTTTGAAGAGGGAAACCTTCAACCATTAAAGGGAGGTCTCACCCCGCATAAAAGGGAGAACTTCAACCTGAAAAGGGAAGTCTCATCCTGTGATGGTTTAAGGATGACCAACAACTCTGGAATGCTTAATGCAATTCCTGCAACTCTTCCAAAACTGGCAAGAAGCTGGAGTCTTCTGCTAGAGGAAGTGTTCTCAATTTTGTTTCTGGAATTCTTCCAAAACTGGCAAGAAGCTGAAGTCTTCTGCTAGAGGAAGTGTCCCAGATTGCCAACTGAAGGCATGCTCAGGGGAATCTTTGTCTCTGGCTACAACTCTGAAACTGGTGTGGCAGGATGTGGCTCAGGCTCGCTTGATGTGGCTTTGAAGCTTGTAGATGACCATCATTTCCCCCCCTGTCAGATACAAGGTGAGAAGATGGAGAAAACTCAACTGCAATACTGTTCAATATTCTGGAACAAGTTCTAACATGTGTTTGAAATATCTTCTTGGATGTTGATGCCCATTTCCAAGAAGCGATCCATCCTAGATGAATCTTTGTTCTTGCAGGGTGTTTGTTTCTGAAGCATGTGTTTGAAGAATGGCTAGTTTTATGACAGTGCTTACATGGATGAAGATCAAAACAATGATCTTTCAGATGGCCAACTCGATCACAGTGTTGGCATTTCACGA